>SMGT01002347.1:44330-85007 GCA_004794575.1 Lanistes nyassanus | reverse complement strand
CCCCCCCCCGCGACGCTGTGGCTGTGAGCGTGATGGCCAAAACCGTCTCCCGTGATGGCTGCCCCCATCACACAGATACTAACAACTAACATTGTCGAATTCTACTTGATATACTCTTTCAGTAGATACTAAACTCACCCAACGTCTTAATAGATTAGGTTAGTTTGTAGGCATATTTCTTATCTTTACCTATTCACATTAGCTAGTTTAACTGCCTTTTAACGTAATTATCTTTATTTCCCTCTAACTCTACTTAACTTTCCTTAACACTAACAGGAAGAGCAGATCGCACACTATCCATCACATATTTTCAATGTTTCTGTAAATATATTCTTAGGTCTGTTATTTTGAGGTTTGTGTGCGTAACAAACACAAACTGTGCTACGCTCCGCACTTCCACCTGCTGGCTGCTGGTGTAGCTTGTAATGCCTTCGTTGTGGCTCGCTCGCACCCGGTAAAATCTGGGTGTGGGCCAGACAAAGGGACGCCTCAGAGTAGTGGTGAAGGGAGGAGAGAGGCAGTACAGGCAATGTAACGCGCCACGTCACGAGAGCCGAGACTGGGCAGTAGAGGCAGGGAGGTGGGCAGAAGAGAATGTGCGCAGCAGCGGTGGCCTCAAATAAACATGTAGAAGGCCTGTGACAAAGTCTTTTCCTTGGTTTGGAGAAAGAGAGAGAAAGAAAGTTTACAGGAGCGAACCCGCTCCATCACATCTGATACATGTAATACGTAGCTTAGACCGAGTTGTAGAGAAAACTAGAAGTGTCCCAAGACACAGGAACTATCCCAGCCAGCACACCAATATTGGGCGAATCTCGGCTGCCAATATTGGGCGAATCATGGCTGCCAATATTGGCCCATTACTGGGAGTGAAAACTGGCCCAACATTGGGAGCCGAGATTCGCCCAACATTGGGAGCCGAGATTCGCCCAACATTGGGAGCCGAGATTCGCCCAACATTGGGAGCCAAGATTCGCCCAACCGTGGGCCAAGATTCACCCAACCTTGGGCCAAGATTCACCCAACATTGGGCCGAGATTCACCCAGTACTGAGCCAATATTTCCCAGTGTTGTTCCCCCACCCCATCTCCCCATATAATTGCTGGTGATTTGAGTGATATTGGGTTATTGTGTGACATATTAGCTGTATGTTTTTCTTTGCTTTTATTTTATATGGCCGATTTTTTCTGGCAATCAGAAGAAAACATGTATCATGATGTTCAGTTTATTTATCTTATATTTCCAGTATTTTATTGCACTGCTTTACTTCAAAAGATACTGAAAATATAAGACAAGATAAACCAAACATCATGCTGCATGTGCATAGTTGTGAGAATTACGCATGAGGAAGTTTGCAAAACAACAGGGATAGCAATATCTTCAGCAACAAGTAGTAGATTTTCCTAAAGCAATAAAGTTGGGTAGACAACAGAAGCTTTATAAAATAGTTTTGATTAAAAGTCTGCCATTCAACACTCTTGTCTTTCCTACACTAACAAGTGCTAGCCAATGGCATTTTCATACTCCAAACTGGGGACCCCGTGCACAGAGAAAAGAATACTGGGGTAGTTTCATCTTTTGCAATAGTTTGTGACTAACACAGAAGGTCTGTGCATGTTAAGATAGTTAAGAACTGATAAACACATATTATATACATATACACGCATATATACATACACACTATACATATGTTGGAACTACACCAGTAACCTCTTTCTGTGTCCTTTATGCCTTATTGTCATCAACACTCTGTAATTTAATTGGTTTCCTGTAACTTCGTCTTCATGTCAATTTTCCATAGTTGATAAAATCGCTGTCTTTTTCTGTGAAATAGTACAACAAACTAACCTTGCAATTTGCTATTGATCAGTAAGTAGAGCCCAACCACTATTTTATGTGAAAATATTTTTTCTTTTTTCTACATGTATAATGCTAAAAATGCTCATGTCTGCAAGTTTTTAAACGCATCCCTCTTCCAGCCAAAACAAAAGTAATTAAAAATCAAAAGAAAGTGCCATACACAGATTTTTATTTTCGTAATACACTTAAAAACTACCATTAACAACATTTTTAAATGCTGCTTTGAGAAATATGAAGAATTTTTCAGTTGACTGTCCATTGGAAATCCATGAGGAGTAAATTACACAGCAGAGGTTCCAACCTCCAACTTGAAAAATGAATAATCCTGATGTGTCGCCCCAAACTCTCACTATATTCTGAGATTTTGTAAATGTTTTGGGGCGACTGTCAGTATCTATTGTAAATTTCTATGCTGCAACAAATTTGAGACAGCTATGGACGAACTTCCATATATTCAGGAGCCAAAAAAAACCCAAAACAGAAAACTTAATAGATAACTCTTTGACCCCGCAGGGCTAAGGCCTATGCAGAAACCCCAGAGCCCGCACAGATTTACACGTTTTTAAAAACAATTACTACTTAAAAACTACCACACTTACAGTAATATATTTTACATATTTAGAAAGATCTATTCTTCCACATCACAATGGAAGCAATACTTTTAGTTAAAAGTATTAAATAGTACTTACAGTTTGGTGCGAAATAAAGCCACTTTTTACACATTAAAAAAATTGGAACAAAAGAAGGTTTCACTGCTTGTACACTTCCCACAGGTAAATAAATCCAGTAATCAAGAGTATTTCACTTTGAATTTGTTGGTGAATGGTTCCACTGTGAAATAAAACACAACTGCACCCTTGAAGCTCACAAAGTGTTCCCATGTTGAGGTGTTTTTAGTGTCCTCTTCCCACGTGTAGCCATTTTGAACAAAGGAAGTAGACCTGGCCAGCCTCTACACTTAATCTCGTTTGGCAAGCCGAAACTGTTTCCGAAACTCATTTAGACAGTGCAGGGAAAAAAGCGATGATAGAGCTTTACATTGATATAAAGTTTACCTCCCTTACACCGTTAAATGCATCGCTGCAAATTTTTTAATCTGTAGAAAGTTTGCAAGCAGCGCGGACTCAAGGTTTTGATAGGCTGTAGATAGTATACTATCTATGTGGCATTTGGCAAGCCAAAACTGTTTCCAAAACTCATTTAGACAGTGCAGGGGAAACAAGCGATGATAGAGTTTTGCAATGATATAAAGTTTACCTCCCTTACACCGTTAAATGCATCGCTGCAAATTTTTAAATCCGTAGAAAGTTTGCAAGCAGCGCGGACTCAAGGTTATGATAGGCTGTAGATAGTATACTATCTATGTGGCATTTGGCAAGCCGAAACTGTTTCTGAAACTCATTTAGACAGTGCAGGGGAAACAAGCGATGATAGAGCTTTACAATGATACAAAGTTTACTTCCCTTATACCATTAAATGCGTTGCTGCAAGTTTTAAAATCCGTCACTAGACGGGCGGCTGCGTGGACTCAACGGTAAGTCAGCCGTCACTAGTAACCATGCTGCGGCGGGTCCAAACGAAAATTCCATAGGGACTGTGATGATACTTCACTACTTACACTGGTAGAGACAGAAAATTTCCCTTCATCTTATTTTTGCACATTCATCTGTTTTCATAGCATTAATGCTACAAAATCATTACAACTGACGGGTCTGATTAAGGCACGTAATACACACAAACATAAGCACACCGTTTAAACTTACCACTGCTCTTCGTTATGCGGTTATTTGTAGACTTTCCAGCTTTTCCGAAGCCAGCCATTCATTTCCAGATCATACATTCCTAAGGCACTATCAATCACTCATCAGTGCATCGATCTCTTCCTCAACGTTTCATGGATGTAAAACATGGTCTTTAAAATAACACAAGTATAGCTCCCGTAGTTAGTCGAATGAGCACATTCAGACATTGTATCAGAAGATGGGGAGCCTTGGAAGATTAAATTTCCCCCGTTCAAATCAAGCTCTTTTCGAATCTAAGGGAGGCTATTCTGGATAGTCTCTCACAGAATTGGTCCGATTAAAAGCTAATAAAAGTCCACTTGTGTGTCAGGCGATCGAAAATTTAAAAAAAAGTTAGTTGTAATTAAGCACACTTAAGTTATACATAAACTATAACTGATCTAGTGTACGATGCATACTTTGGGCCTTCCAGAGCCACGTGCTGAATGCATGCATGGGCTTGGCCAAAAATGTTCGAAAAATCGAATTGACTGTCTTTAAGAAATATAGATAATCCGGAGATATAACTAAAACACTGTCATAATTAAAACATAATGTTGATTTCAATTAAAGAATGACAATTAAATGAGCATGCAAGATAGTCTGGGCACATCTATTTTTAGCCGACTTGGACCTTACGTTGCGACAAGCGAATGTTGGCGTATCATGGCTTTACAATATTCGCGTTGTGCGCTGCCACGGACCCCATCTGTTCGAAATCCAATTTAAGTGATTTGTCTTTAAAAACAATAATTTAGATCATCAGGAGATATAATTTACCACTATTAAACTTTGTAACAAATTATTGAGTACTGTTCGTGTCAATCAAAGACAGTTATTCTAAATTAGCATCCAAGATAACCCGGGCAAATCTATTCTTAGCGGACTCGACGTACGGCGGGCGAAAGGTGAATCTTGGCCTTACATTGGCTTTACAATATTGGCGTCGCACGCGGCCGCGCGAATCCTGGCGAAGCCTGGCGCTACGCTGGCCAGTGTAACGCCAAGATTCCAAGCTAGCGCCAAGTTTGGACCAATATTGGACCAATATTGTGTACTTTCGATTCTCACTCATTCATATATAAACAATATTCACTTCCACTGCGTTATTGGATTATGTATTTTTGGGGGGAGATTGTAGATGGATGGGGAGAGGGGTGGAGTCACATAAGTATGTTGTCTTTTGTGTTTGATATCGTAAGTAATATGTACAGTGTTTTGTTTTCCATCCATAGATTGTGCGAGACAACATGTTAGGAGTCAAAGAATATCCCTTGGTTTCAACAGGGTTTATTTTCAGAATCCGTCTTCTATTGTTTCACAAATCTGGTGCCACAAACAGAAAAATGTCTTATGCCTGTAGGGCAAAGTACACACTGTGATGGGAGGTGCAAGACAGTAGGTATGAACACAGGCACTATTTAAAAAGAATTTATAATGGAGTAATTTAACAAAACTAGGTAAGGATGGAGTCCTGTTTCCAGGGAGGGTAAAAGGGAGAGAAAGAGATCTTGAGTATGACATGTCACTGTTGTGTGTTGGAAGTGATGTGTATGTGTGCTGTGTATGCTGTATACTGTATTATTAGCGCTTGAGGTGATGGCTTACCCAGGCATTGATTTGACAAGAGACAACAAGAATCAGGAAAACCATCTTCAAAGAGAGCACTGCATGCGACACTAGATGAAGAGGCTGTTACATGCCCTGAAATGAGGTCCAACACCAGGAATCAGCGGGGAGCTCGACCCTGAGTCAGGACCGCAGTTCAGACATCAGAAACAAGGGCTGGTGTGCCCATAAGGGCAATGACCAGAGACCACAAGGTAGGGTGAACAGCAACTCACTGGACCCAAACTGCAGAAACAGGTGGAAAAAGACTGGAAGTTGCCCTGCCAAACCTGGTCGGCTGGCAGCTTGAAATAGGCCTCGGTCTCACTTCCAGTAACAGCTCAAGGCCACTGACCTGAAAGGGCAGGGTGCCAGCCAAGGAGCACAGAAAGTGAAGCCACGCTTGTGACAAAGCCAGCAACGGAAGTAGCCCACTGGTGCTGCTAGTGGGCAGGGCAGTGCTGGACTCAGGGGCATGGGGTCAGGCACTGTGCCATCCCCACCTGGTGCACTGGCGTGGCATGCAGCATCGAATCCACCAGCCTAGGGGCTGGGGAAGGGCATGCAGGAAGGAGCCATCACAGGCAAATCAGGGGCACTTCCAGCGCCAGCATGTGCGCAAACTGGGCCACAGTCAGTCAAAGCCTGCGCCAGCTCTGCCTGAGGCAAGTGTTTCAGGGCATGATTCTGACTGCTCAATAAACAAAAAACAAAACAAAACATGATGCATGGGACATGACACACAGACATGCATCTGTTTACTAGACAGACTGAGTTCCTCAAAGCAGAAAGACAGGCAAGAGCAAGATTTGTGAAGGCAGTCACGCAACACACATCAGCTAACTTAAACGCAACAAGCATACTAGCGAAAACTGTAAAACTAGCAAGTGTGTGAACTTCCCCAAACAACAGGCTCACGACACTGAGAAGCAGTGGTCGGAGGAAAAAGAGCGACAAGGACATCTGTCCAGCTTCAAACTAACCCTAGCCTTAACCCAAGGACACCTGTCTAGCTTCTTTAGTTTTTTGCCTGGAGCGACAAGAGGGTGAGCATGCACATGGTCAGACTGCACCAGAAGGGGCACCATGCATTCTCACATGACTTACGGTCATGTATGAATGCTTAGCATGACGTGTTTGTTTAACCAAGTATGAAGTCCTAGCATCAAGCCTTCACTAAACCAAGTATGAATTTTTAGCATCATGCCTTCACTAACTCAAGTATAAACTGCTAGCATCAAATTTTTACTAAACCACGTATGAAGTCCTAGCATCAAGCCTTCACTAAACCAAGTATAAACTCTTAACATCAAGTTTTAATTAAACTATGAATTACCATCAAGCCTTCACTAAACCAAGTGTGAAGTCTTAGCATCAAACCTTTACTAAAACAAGTATGAACTCTTAGCATCAAACCTTTACTAAACCAAGTATGAACCATTTTTATCAAACCTTCACTAAGCCAAGTATGAACCATTTTTATCAAAGCTTCACTAAACCAAGTATGAACCATTTTTATCAAAGCTTCACTAAACCAAGTATGAACCATTTTTATCAAACCTTCACTAAACCAAGTATGAACTCTTAGCATCAAACCTTTACTAAACCAAGTATGAACCATTTTTATCAAACCTTCACTAAACCAAGTATGAACCATTTTTATCAAACCTTCACTAAACCAAGTATGAACCATTTTTATCAAACCTTCACTAAACCAAGTATGAACTCTTAGCATCAAACCTTTACTAAACCAAGTATGAACTCATCAATGAACAGATTGCTGGACTTCTTCTTGGCCCATTATTACCCTTTAGATCTCCTGAGCTCTGCTAAACAAAAACCTGCCTCTACACTAGGCACACACACTCCAGGCCACTCAAAACACCAAACATGCTGAACCTCATCCCATTGCCGTATTCACCCACCACCCCCAACCTTCCTGTATGCAGGATCCCCCTTGGCAACTGGCACCTACTTTCCAAATCTGAGCCACAACTCTTCAGTCAATCCACTCCTCCTGGCATCTCAGAATGATTAAAACCTGCAAGATCTTGTGGTTCTAATCATAACTGAAAATATGCACCCTTTCCCCACTATCCTTCGGCACCACCCCATGCAATGTTTCCAGCTGTTACACGTGCTCACACCTCAACGCCACACAGCTTCACACACCAAAAGCCACAGTATCAAGCGTCACTTCACCTGCACCAACAAAAACATTGCATATGCCATCTCATGCACCATTTGGCCCACTCTGCTTTATATGGGTGAGAATATACACTTAACAATCGCTTCAAGGAACATCTTGTTGATTCTGGACACAGAATCTCTTCATTTGCAAGAAATTTCAACATCCCCCCCAACACACCCCCACCTCCACACACACATTGGACAACATGAGGGTCTGCATTGTTTGGCAAATGAATGGTGACTCCACAGACCACAATAATATGAGTCTTATTTGACTTCCTTATTTTGGCACCATGGTGCCCACAGGACTGAACTTGAAACACTAATCTCTCCATCAGCCATTTAACAACTTCCCCCTTCCTCCCCTTTCTTGTTTATCTTTGTAAGCCAACCCCCCTCCCTCTCTTCCATCAGCCCCTATAGGGTATGCCATTCTATGGACAAGATGGTGCATGACCAGAGTCCTTGTGAGCTAAGTGATTTTTATCTGTTATCTGTTTGTGGCATCCCAAAGAAGGGGCTATGCCCTGAGACATCGACTTCCTTTCTAAGTCTCGCTCGGCCCGGTTCTCTTTATTATACTTTTATTACCTCTAGCTGCGGTCACCTGTTTCTTTTCTCTTCACTAATTATTGTTTTTTAACGTTGAAATAACTGAAATCTTAAATCACACAAGCTGTTGTGGTTTGCCTTGCTTCTAGGGGTATGTTTTGTTATGCACTTGTTTTCAGCAGAACATTGACACCATTAATATCTCAAAACGAGGAAACAACTACTGATGATCACTGTCCTAGTTCTCATATTAATTACCAAACTTCACCAGCTCAAGTCCCTACCCCCTTTCTTGTTACATCCACATCCAAATAACAGAAGGCAGCGATAAAGATGCTACACTATTTAATCTATTGTTACGAAGATAAAGCCCAATTGAAGGCAATCACACTCGACCACCCACCCAGTGACACGCCACACGTTTCCACATGCACACACTACTTACATATGAACAAGATAAACTACAGTATCATCAGTCCATAAGGAGAAAATGCCACTAGGCCCTTATTCCATGCTATCAGGAAAAGAGTCCAACTTGCGTCACCCATCTTCACAAAAGAAAATGTGTTCACGATGCTCAGAAGGAATCGTCTGTCTTAAGCACAATGGTGGCAAGTCCAACTGTCACTCAAGAGTGACGTCACTCTTGTAATCAACTTCCGCAATGGTTGCATTAGCTAACACAACAGTCCATCATGTGACTGCATCTTCTACACCCTAACTGGTCCAGACAGGGACAAACAGAGCAAACTGTCCATATGAGAATGAGCCTATCAAATACCAGCAGATTGCAACCCATCCGCTCCGGATGGCGGCCCAGTCAGTCACGGAGTGTGCTGTCCCCTACCTTTTGCTGTGTTCACACCTGTTGGGCCCATAAGTACCCAAGCTGTGAAGAAAGTTACTCTCCATGGTTTAATGTAATGTTGTTACAAGTACAGCAGGGGAAAAATGATAAACGAAAGAAAAGAAAATCTGTCTTTACCTTCTGTTTATTTTATTTTGCCTGATTTTGTTATGCGTTCTACCCTAAGAATGGGGGCAGTGCCCTGAAATGCTGACCTCGTGTATTTTTTTTTAACTAATTAGCACGGCTCATTTTGTTGTTACCATTGCCTCCCACCCAAAATTAAGTCCCATGTGAAATAAATGAGGTCAGGAGTCTCCCTGCACGTGTACCATCCCCTCCTCTCCCTCCCCCCAACTCCCAACTGCCACATCACCACCACCTTTCTCCAAGAAGAAAGGTTGCATGGTTTTTCTTGTCATTCAGGCACATTCCAAACTACGGTAAGACTGACACTGCAGGTTATCTATCGCTAGACAATAGGTACATTTATTTGAGATGATAATTAGTTACACACAACTCAAAGTAACCAGTAAGCACAGTGAAAGTTCAATCAAAATTATTGAGAACATGATGAATCATTTCCATCTCTTGTGGCTAAAGCTTATCCATCTGCTGCTGGTCGAATGTCAGTGGAAGACCCCATGGGTTTGACTGTTACATCAAACAGTTCTTTGAGCTGTCCTATTTGTTCATCAGAGAAGTTGTTCAAAAGTTCTGATGACAGATCTTGTCCAATGGTCTGATGTTTCTTTCTTGTCCCAAGCTGTTTGGCCAGTGTCACATAGTATTTCTGTTAACAGTCAGTCAATAGTGTGTACAATGAAGAAGTCAATCTTTCAAGCATCCCATCCAACAAAATCATGTAATGTAGCTTCAAACACACTACTGGTCTTCTACAAAAGATGGGATTCATGCTATGGGGACTTTTTTTGTTAAAAAGGTTACATAAACATCATTTGTCAAAAGTGACTCTCAGTTTCATTAATTTTAAAATTGTGCTGCTTTTCCCCCCTCTTTCTGGTAGGTTCCAGTACTAGGAGGCCATGACATTAATTCTTGTACTTTGAACACAAACTCAACATTTATCAAGTTAAAAAAAATTATGACGTTTACCCACAGTTCAAAGATGTCTTCTTTGCAACATATCATGATTTTTCTAGTCAAATTAGCACGAGAACAGACAGACATGCCTGTACTCGCTGTCTTGCTGCCTAATTTGGAAATGGCACATATCACCACCCTTTGAATCACCTAGGGAGGGGAAGGGGCCAGGCCAGTGGGGCGGAGAGCAGGTGATGCCAGCAGGGCCCATCTGCCACTGCTCTATGGCACAGCCAAACTGGCTAATGTGGCTTACGCCTGCCTGAACCTGCACATCAGTCCTGTGAGAGAGGCACATTAGTCTCGGTGACAGGCAGATCAGTCCCGTGAGATGGCCCCATGAGAGAGAAAGGACCAGTGGCATGCTGAAGGAGGATCAGCTCGACACTAGAAAAAAGAGCGAGGCCGACGCTGAGTGGACTGCCTGAGGTATCTGAACTACTGGTGAATGGAAGACTGGTAAAACATGCCAAGTGAGTGGACAGCTCATTTTATACCCAGGTGAAGAGACCTGTTGTGTACATCAGATGAATGGCCATAGGGACTGTAAGAGACTGGGGTTCAGTTGACTCAAATAGCTGCAGATATCCACAAAAGATCTGCATGGAGAGACCGTCAAAGGACATCGCACTGTGACCGCAGGAAAGGACTCTACTAATAATGACTGCCCTCTTGACGTTGAGAAGGTCAGTATGTGTAGAATAAATTGTACCACCTGAGAATGTCGTGTAAGAAGTGAGAGAAATCTCGTCAGCGTAACAACCTAGCATCGTTAACCATAGCGAAGTGCCTGTCAGTGGTGTGAAAATGAAAGGATAGCTGTTAGCACGTCTAGTAAATGTCAAAGTCTAACGGACATTCTTTGTAGTAGAACAACAGTTGTAACATTGAGCAATGCAAAAGAACTGTGTTGCATTTGTGACATTTGTCGCTGCCCCAGTACCACAACTTCCAAATTCATCATATTGTTCCTGCATGTGCCAAGATTACATTGTCTTGTGATAAGTACCTGTATCATGCTAGTCGTGTTGTGAATGGACAGAGAACTGTGCTTCATCTTGTGAATACTTTCCCAGGATTGAGGACCTCTCGTCGTGTGTATTTGTCCAAGCACCGTGTGTTAGTGATAGTTTGATCTGCTAGTATTCTGTCAGACTGTCAGCAGACTTTGGTGTGAAGATTTCTGGGTCTTTCCAACTCCATGAGAATTAGTGGTACTGAACATATTTTCTTGGTGTATACAGCGTATGATTGATGTAGATAAGTGTACAGATGTTGGCACCAGCATATGAGTGCAAAAGTTCATGAGATTAACATATGTTGATGTGTCAATGTCAGTGGAATAGCGTAAAAAATCTTATACCTGTTGTCCAGTACTCGTAAATAACTGTTTTGTCAAGCAGTCACTTTGTTTGTTGAGATCGTTGTGGGCTTTGAGCTGGGGACTCCGAGCTAAATGAACCGGGAAATTTAAATGGACAAATGAAGCATAGTCATTGTTCTTGATCCAAATAACATGAAACCGATTTCCTAGTGTAAAAGTCTCATTGCCTGCAAGATAATTTATATAGTGGTGCTTATGCAGCAAGCCAAAGTTAAATAATCAATCAGAATCAGTGAGTGTATTTGAGGCCACCACTATTTCGTGGGGCAGGGTTGGAATGGCGTCCACCTGCTCTCCCTTGATTCCTTACCTCCCTTGATCCATGGGGTCAGGGACCCATTTGCAGTTAGGTGAACTGGGGGAAAATATGGTGTAGCAGATGGCTAGGCAGCAGCCTGGGGCCATACCTTCAAGTTCTCATGCATGTGTGCTATTCGTTCGTGCACTTCCCCAAAACAATCAACAGCTTTTGTTCTTTAATTAGTCAACACACAAACGACCTGTGTAAATTTGTAAAAGTATAAAACATTGGGGGGTTTTCATGCAGTAACATCATAACCCATGGGAAAGTGAACTAACCACTTGTAAGTGGTAGCTTCTGGCTTCATGAAGAAAACACAAACTTACTGTCCATTCATGGAGGAAAATTTGTGTTTCCTCCATCGTTGCCTGTTTGTGTCGCCGGAATTCTTCCTTGATATACTGATCACCAACTGCCTGCAGGTATACCGGCAAACCTCGATGCATCTTCAGCAAGGCTTTGTACAGAGCTCTCACTCGCACTGCATGCTCTGACACACTTCCCATCATTATATTGTTGCTTCTGCTTCAGTGATTGTCGAACCATTAGTGATCATGGAAAGAAACAAACGAATAGTGTATTTCAGTACAGATAATTGTGATCAAAATAGCCTTAAGGAAGAAAATCAGATTAATTAATGTTCTAAAATCTCTGACAGGAACGTCAGTGAGTGTACATCCTTTTGTTAACCTGTATGTGAGAAGTTTCAATATTTAGGCTTTTGTGTGCAATGACATGTCGCTGTGCATGTGCTTGCAGTATGTGCGCGCACATGTGTGTTTGTGTGTGTATGTGAGAACAGTGAGGAGGGGTGTAATCGCTTACTTGAACATACTTGCTGAACAGCGAACTTAGGGATTGGAGTGACCTTTTGCCCCCCCCCCCCCAAGATAAATGTAAATAAAATTTCCCGTATTATCATATTTACCTTAAACAATTTTAAAGTGCTTGTACGGGGTGCTACTGGCCATCTTTCTGCAGCCATCAGTTTTGTGGTTCTTTCAGTACATGACTAGTAATAGGACCCCATTCTACCCCCACCCCCCATAGTCCACCGTCCTGATATGCACCCAGTTTACGGCGAGAGGTTATGCAACCAATAAGCAAACCAGCCTTGCACGGGGTGCTAGGAGCGTCATAAGCTCGTACAGTGAGACGACAAAACTGTCACTTAAGGCGTTCAAGCAGTTTCGATGACGATTTAATTTGAACATAACGAGTCGCTTTCGTTTAACTCACCTTGGCTCTCGCACTCAGTCACTGACTCAAACTTCGTCAGATGAAATAGACTTTCTGCCGAGCGATTTCTAAAATGATCTCGTCAATGGCCGTGAGATTATTCTTCAGAATCGTTCCAAGATTTTATAGGATTTTCCGTTTGAGATGATACTAGACAAATATTTCTTCAGGCTTGTTCAATCCGCGCGAAGTTTTGATGAATGTTACGAAGTTCGGTTGTGAATGGACATTATCCGGAATTCCCTTTTGAATTATCTCCCCTGAAAGACTCCATTTCTAATTAATAAAGAACAAATGAGGACCGAGCGCTTGAATTATCGAAAGCTTGATCTGCCAAGTTCCTTTTTTTCGGCCCTCTCTTTGCTATGTGTTTGGGTACGGTAAGCTCCCTTGGGCACATACGTCTGACGCGCGTCTGTAGGAAACATCCAAGAGTCTCGCGCACGAGGCGGAAGTTTTTCTAACATGCGGCATACGAAACCCCGAGCAGCCACGAAACATTGTTTTAGGTCTAAATAAAAGGTTTCAAAGGTATATTTAACATCAGAATGCACTTCTGAATTATTTGTTGCATAAAATGGCAACAATTGACACCTGAGTACGTACATTTCAAATTTGTGTCAGTACTGTTATCGTCTGCTCGTCTGCCGCGTATACGAAATACCGAACAGCCACTAAAAGTCGTGGTTTTAGGTCTAAATAAAAGGTTTTAAAGGTATATCAAGCATCAGAATGCACTTTCTGGATTATTTGATGCATAAAATGCCATAAATCGACACTTGAGTACGTACATTTTATGTCAGTACTGTTATCGTCTGCTCGTCTGCGATGTACACGAAATACCGAACAGCCACGAATATATATGTCGAATACCCACGAAAAGTCATGGTTTTAGTTCTAAATAGTAGGTTTTGTGTTAGTACTGAAAACTACTGTTATTGTCTGTTCGTCTGCCGTGTATACGAAATACCGAACAGCCAAAAGTCATGGTTTTAGGTCTACATAGGTTTTGTCAGCCATCTTTCTCTTGCCGGCGAAGATGCCCTAAAGGCTCCTCGCGAGTCCTTGCAAGGTTTTTCCTGCGAGAGGTGCTGGGCAACACTTAACTGGAGTTCTCCTCGCGAGGCTTCCCGAAACCTCGCCTTAGGCAACACGCGTCTGCATACGGCTATGTTTGAGCGCTGCCTATGTTGGAGTTATCTTTAGTAGCCATTCCCTTTGTATCTGTATGTTCTATTCCCAATAAATATTTGTACGCATTTGTACGCAAGAATTGAATAAAACTCAACAGTCATAGCTTGCATGAAGCAATGTGCATGCAGAACACGAAATTCCATTGGTTTCAAGTTTAATCTCTCTAGGAAACCAGGGCGTTTTGGTTTTCGTCTTTCGGCTATCACGCGAAACGTTGTCTCCGTTGGATTTTTCTTGCGAAATCACAGCGAGGTGGAAGCACTGTCCCTCTAAATAACCACCACCAACCACCACCGTTGGATTTTTTTTTGGGTGGGGGGGCTGATGGTTAGCTTAGTTGGTAGAGCTGCGGACTAGTAGATGGAAAGTTGCTGGTTCGAATCCTGGTGTGGCCAAGGAGTATTTTCTGGAGTTCAACATTGTGCAAACTCCTTTCGGCCATCTCCCCGCACATTAAACTGCCTGTCCGCACTGACCATCTTATTGCAGCCATCAGTCTGGTGGTTCTTTCAGTGCATAGTTTAGTAATAGGACCCATCCCTCATAGTGCGAAATCACCGCGAGGTGGAGATTTCTTAGTAGCAAGGGCTGACATAGTGCAGCTACGTTACATACAAAAGAGAGTCGGCTAGCTAGACCGGAAGTTCGCTCACCTCCAAAAGTTGAAGGGTCACATGCACGAATAATTCTCCAAAAGACCCCATAGCTACAGGGAAGAAGCTAATCCGTGGTGATTTATAGCCGAATGGTAAAGAAATTGTGTTTCAAGGTTATATCGTAGGTTCGAAACCCATATTAGCTTATGATTTGTTTTTGGAGGGGAGGGGGTTAGGGGTAGAGTTAGGGTGTGGTATTAGGTAGGACTTCTGTTTTCATGTATGTGTGATGGGGGCAGCCATCACGGAGACGGTTTTGGCCATCACGCTCACAGCCACAGCGTGCGCGGGGGCGGTATGGGTCAAGTACTGCCAGCGACACGTGGCTGTGGCGCACTGTGTCATCTTACGGCGTGCTGTGCTAGGCTCACTCTCTTTAAACGTTTCTGTATCCTAGGACAGTTGCAGATACTAACAACTAACATATTCGGATTCTACTGGATATACTCTTTCGGTAGATACTAAACTCACCCAACGTCTTAATAGATTAGGTTAGTTTGTAGGCATATTTCTTATCTTTATCTATTCACATTAGCTAGTTGAATTGCCTTTTAACGTAATTATCTTTATTTCCTTCTCACTCTACTTAACTTTCCTTAACACTAACAGGAAGAGCAAAGCGCACTCTAGTCACTGTGTATTTGCGTGTCCTTGTAGGTATATTCTTTCACTTTTTATTCTAAATGTTGTATGTGTAAGAAACACAAAATGAGGTATCCACCTCACTTCCACCCGCCAGCTTCTGCTGTAGCTGGCAATGGCTCTGTTGTGGCTCGCTCCCACAAAAGCGGGGTGCGTGCCGGACAAAGCAGAGTCCCGAAGTAGGGTGAAGTAGGAGGAGGGCGAGGGAAAAGATGTAACAAAACAGTAAAGTGCAGTCAACCGTGGGGTGGCGGAGCATGTAGGGCGGCAGCAGCAGTGGCGGCCCTAAATAAAGTGTGCAGAGGGCGTGGAAGGAACAAAACCTGCCTTTGTTTGAAGGAGAGAGAGAGGAAAGCTGCGAAGCAAACCCGCTTCATCACATATGTTCAAGCCTGTGTCTGCGCTAAACGGGATGAAAGGTAGCCTGCAAATGTGTGTCCAGGCTGGGGCAGAACTTAATTGGGAAAAAGAATTTAAAGCCAGCCGCGGAAGTCGCTGGGTTTGACGCAGAGGCCAACAACAAGGGAAAAATGTAATCAAGTATCAGCTCTTGCACAATGTATGACTGATTGCGAACTCTGATGTTTCCAGTGTAATACCCTGGGTGTCTGTAGTTGGTCTTGTGGAGTCCTTTGTGTAATCTGTATCCAAACCCGAACTCCACCTCCAGGAAACCCCCTCTCATTGCGTCTGGGTGGGATAAGGACCTACGAGACCTAGAACAGCCCAGACTCAACACGTCCACCCCTCCCCCCCCCATCCACTGGCTCCACCCCATGCAATGCTCCCTACGGCCATACTTGCCCTTATTGTCAACAGCAAGATTTAATACTGGTATAGTCGACTGAAGGTGGAGCAATTATTTGAAAGTCACAGTGACGACTATACACTATACATAGTACGTATGAGACCCTTGTCTCTTTTGGCTGGGACCTTTGATTTTCGTCTTTTTTGTACGTTTGCTCATTGGAAAAACAAAGAAAAACTATTTTCTCTTCATGCCATTCATTTTTTTAATAATCAAACGCTGTGACAACACCACAGCAGAAATTGTTATCGTCCGTCTTCCCTCAGTCGGTAAGCAGACGGCTGGCCGCGCGCTGTCCCTACTTCCTGTTTGGCCGCTGGCAAGCAGACAGTGCGCATGCGGAAAAACTAATCCTGGAAAAGGTTCATTCTACGACGCAGAAACGTAGCCCAACAGAGTAAGGGGCCAGTACTCCTAGCGCCTTACTCTGCTGGGCCGGATTCTTCCATCTTAGAATTAGTTGGTTGGATTGGTTAGACTGCCTAGGTCTCCTTGATTTGACTTTATTGGACTTTTAGCCCCGGGGGCCTGGCCATGTACATATAAATCACATTTATCACATTCACTTGAACAGAGGATACAGGAAATTAATCTACATAAATTCACGAATCTTTTCTTAGATTTAGAGTTCAATCGTTTAAAAATGTTTGGGTGCTGCACGAAATATCTTGAACGACAAGAGTTTCGATGAATTTGCAGTGGTGGATATGTACACACAAAATATAATGAAACATCACCAATGTCACAAACCCCCTCCCACTCATCGCAGTCACTCACATCAGTGTGGAAAGGGATTTGTGTGTGCGTGTTCTTTCTCCATAAACTCTCACCCAAACACAACACAAAACAGAGAGGTAACTCAACACGGCCCCAGCCAGATATAATTACCTAACTCCCCTGTCAAACTAATCCGCACAGCAAAATCACATCGATATCCTCAACACAAATTATTCATCTCAAGCACATCAACATCTCACTCATCATACAACAAAATTGGCACCAATCAAACAGTCCGCAAAACCTTCCCCTTCCCTCACAGTAACGTTCTCAACTTCACTACTCGAGCTCCTCAAACAGTTCTCAGCCTCTCTGCTTATTCAGTTTCCGGAATCCGAACCAAAACAGATCTTTCAAAGTCCTTACGGGAGTGTTCCTACCGCGGTTATTATATCTCAAGTCTGTAAGTCCGCTGTACCGTTGCCACCACAGCTAAAATGCCTTTGCCCCTCTGTCACCATCTGTACAGGGGATAGAGACGTCAACACGCAAGCGACATGCCCTACCTAGCTTGACACGATGCCACGTCGGTGTTTTCCCACCTGGTGGATACAAGTTCCGTAGCCCCAGGGCTGCTCGGCTCCTGGCTGACTGGCTGGTGAGCTGGGGTCCCTACCCCCCCTCCCCCCACATGCGCTCTGCAATGACTGCCGTCCCTGTTGCGCCACTCCTTTGGCCGCCTGGCAGCCAGCGTCTCTCGGAGGCGTCGATCCGGGGAACAGTGTGACCCGGGTCCTCTTCGACACCTTCTCCCGGCCACCTTGGTACGCCCCCTGGAAACTCCTATAAATTCCTCCCTTCAGGGTACTGTTCTCTTTTTATAATCTCCCCTTTCAACTCAAAAAAACTTTCCCTAATATTCGATTCCCTCCGTTTGCACACTTGCAGCTCAAAACATAACTCAAGGAATCGGTTCACTACTGCAGAAAAGTACTCAAAATTGATCCTCCCAATTCACAGAAAAATTACTCACAATTAATCATCTCAAGTTCCAATAAAATCACTCGAAACTTTCCTGGCTTAGCCATCAAGTACAAAATACAACCAATCAAAATTCAAAATTAAGCATCCCAGTACACACGAAAATTACTCAAAAGCGTTGCTGGCATAACCATAAAATATGACATATAATGTGGTTACTTCTACCTTAACCACTTGGGGCTGAAGGAGTCTATTACAAAATTCGTCTCTTGCTTGGAACAGCCGTCCTCCGTCACAGCTCATACGCCTCTCGTGTTCCCCTCCCTCACACGCTCGCTCTCGCGTCTCCAAACATCGCTCACTATCACGCATTCCTATCTACCCCCCCCCCCTTCCCGCTATGCAGGTGAGCGAAAAATCCCCCTTCTTTCTCTTTTTACAGTTTCTTCCCTTAAACTGTTAACTGAAGACTTCCCCCCTTTTCTCTCAGTACTAACACAGCAGTTTCCACCCCAGCTATACAAGCGATACGTATCATCGATGCTCAGACATGACATACGCTGATCCAAAAAAAAAAAAAGACGTCACATTATGCAGCTTCACATTCTTGTCCGTGACAACCAATTTCATTCATATTACACAATGGACACCCTTTTTTCTCTGTTTATGTCGTTGTATCAACTGCTGGACAGGCAAGGAATAGACTAAATTTCATTAGTTTCACCCGCTGGCTGGGGACAGGCTTGTTGGATAAGATTCAAAACAGAATTTATCTTTAAATATTCTGTAGGTCACAGAAACTGTGAAACCTGTGACGTGGCGGGCCGTACCTTAACTTACTGGAATCGACTTCTCAGAATTACTGGACAAACTTTTATGGTGATCTCGTAAATGTAGATTTAATTGAGCAATCGTCACCAAAACCTTTACTGCAACAGGTCACTGGTTTCTACACCAGAGGGTGACGACGCTATGAAATAATGTGAATAACTAGAGAAATCTACCGAGGGAAAAGATTCTCATACTCTGACACGTTCGCTCAGTCTCACACAGGCAAAACACTTCTTGCTCAAGAGCCCCCACCCTCGTAAAAGACACAACTGCAGCGAACCGTTATTCAACATATATTTCAAACACTAATTGACTCGACAACATCCAATATATCTACAGATTATTTACAGAGAATCACCTTGCTCGTGTCTAGGGTAAGACGCTGCCTGATTACGTCATACCACGTGGTATCAGACAAAGAAGATAATCAAACTCCAGAGGGGAAATCAAACTGCAAAAACGGCCTATGATCCCGCTCAATACACAAATACAGTAAGTGACCGACAACAGAGCTCCTACTCTTGTCACTACTGAAACCACTACTTCTGCAATACACAACTCTGAAGCTATACAAACTGAATCAATAAGTGACCAACGACAGAGCACCTACTCTTGTCACTACGGAAACAACTGCTTGACCGCAATACACCAATACACTAAGTGACCGACAACAGAGCACCTACTCTTGTCACTACGGTAACTCCTGCTTTACTGCAATACACAGCTCTAAAGCTATTCAACGACCGACAATGAAGTTATGACACTGTACAACCAGCACTACCGCTACCTCCCTTTTGACGAACGTCCGGCCACTAGCTTGTGACGTCTCCTGTCTCCGGCAGGATGAAACCACCTATCTTAAACCACCTTTAAGAAACCACCTATCTTAAATCAACACAAGTCCCAGACTCTAAGATAATCTTTGGCAAGAGCAGTCCTACAAGGCACAACAACAGTCACTTACTACTTTGTCTAGTAGTCGGCAGAATACACCCCGTGTACCTGCGTGAGATGCTGGAGTCCTTTACTCTTTTCACGTCTTGGCTAAGATGGCTTGGGGTAGAGATCTGTGGGTCTACACGTGTCCGCTTCTTGTGGTCCTCCTACATTAACTCTCTCTCTCCATGTCCTGTCCTTTCTGTGTGTCCGTCCGTAATCGCGTTTTGCCTCCTTAAGTAGTAGGCGTTCTGACGCATTAACCTCGAGTAAACCGGTTCTGGTCAGACTAGGTGGAGCAGGGCAGCTGCCATGACCAATGGCGTATCGCTCACCTACTAGGTGTGAAGAGAAGGGAAGGAGCTAGCAGGCTAAACTAAGAGTGACAGGTGATAACCTAGGAGTGACATGTGACAAACCCCAAAAACTTATTTCTCTTGTTAATCTGGCACTGCTGAGAATGCTGTCTGTGATCATGGGTTCTACAATCACTGGGAATTGGAACCGATTTTTCCTGGTCATCGTTTCTGGCTTAATTTTTCTTTGTCTATGTTCCCCTGTCTTTGTCTATGTTCCCCTGTCTTTGTCTATGTTCCCCTGTCTTTGTCTTTGTTCCCCTGTCTTTGTCTATGTTCCCCTGTTATGACCTGAAAACCGTCGTTTTCAGAGTCGCTGTCTTCGGGGAAGGCCTGGACGTAACTGTGTCACGGGGTTAGCAATAGTCTTGTGCCTCACCACGTGGTGGCTTCCGAATGTGAACAAGCTAGGCAGATTTCATAGATTTGTTAGTGAAATGCCAGAAATCTGATGAACAAAGATGCAGGCACCAGGCAGTGAAGAAATGTCAGTGGCTAGCTAAAGAAAGTGATCGTGACGTAAGCACTCCTAGTTTCTTGTTCTTTCCCCTTGATCTCTTTCTACGAATGCGCTCACACGTGCATGCGTGCTTGTGTCTGTAAGAAACTATAGCATTTAAATGTCTGCGTGTGATTGCTGGGGCGCGTATTATAACAATATGCGTGCCATCCGTAGGTAGCAGGTAGGATAGTGAGGGGGATTTAGTATAGTTTGGGAGAGGATATTGGACATATGATAGGTCTGGGAACTATACTTGACACGGAGCACGACAGACACAGCACCTTTAGCCCCGCACTCAGTTAACCATAAACATTGAAGTTGTAGTTTCCCACATGCACTGTCCATATGTCAATCACACTCACAACAGCACATACAGATCGTGGGAACCTAATAGTGAATAGTCAGGTATATAAGCCCTGGTGGGAATTAATAGGAGTTCAGAGAGAGAGAGACCGATGAAGGTAGTGAGGTTGTACCATGGCAGGATAGAAAGTTGAGATTTAGTCTTGGTGTTTCGGGATTGAACTACCGAGTTCTGATGTAGTTTGGTGCATGACGTGGACGGAGGCCTAGTGGCCAGTTACGCAGACCATACGAAATAAAAGAACTGAACTGCAACCAAGGTATTCTGTATAATATTACATTAATTTTGGTGCCATGACGTCTTCTGTATAATATTACATTAATTTTGGTGCCATGGCGACTTCTGTATATTACAGTATGCACGTGCGTGCATGTGAAACAACAGCAATAAAAACCACTACAAAAAAATCTACATAATTATATTGTGTATATGTGTGCGTGAGCACTCATGGGTGCCTGTGTCCTTGAGTGAGCGAAAGAAATCTAAATTTGTGCGTGCTTGCGCGCACAAGTGGCTATGTGCATGGGAGAAAAATCCCGGCAGGACACAGAGACAGATCTGCAGAGTACTCTGACCTGTACAGTCTCTGATGTATGCGTGTGCACTGAGCACCCGGGCGCGCACGTGCCAGAAGTAGGGCTATGCTTCACTTGGCGCAGTCATTTGAAAGGAAGAAAGTGCTTGAGAACGTCTGGCGTTTGGACCACAAAGAGCAGGTGACATGGCCCGGTACCCGAGCGCAGGCCCACGAAATGTCATTATTGTACAGCGTGCGATTCCAGTCGTGAACAGAGGGAACGGTACATTTAGTCAAGAGTTAAAACAAGCGAGTTTTGCTGGATGTTTTCCACTTCTGACACCATCCCTGGACGATACAAGGGGAAAGCAAGAATTCAAGCTCGTGCACCAACACATCTGATATTGAGACGTTCAACGTAACGATCTGACCAATAGTTTTAATAATATGTTGACCATCAGTGCTGTCAGTGTGCAAAATTCATGGGCACAGGTAAGTAGCTTACCTCTGCACCAACACCAAAATTTGCATCAGCAAGGTCTGCACCGTCGTCGGTGCTACTTG
This sequence comes from Lanistes nyassanus, assembly GCA_004794575.1. Classification (NCBI taxonomy): domain Eukaryota; kingdom Metazoa; phylum Mollusca; class Gastropoda; order Architaenioglossa; family Ampullariidae; genus Lanistes; species Lanistes nyassanus. The sequence continues at coordinate 63,073 of SMGT01002347.1, read as the reverse complement.
ACGTTTTGTAGACCCGGGCGTTGTGGGCCTCCCCCCGCACCTTGGTCTTGGACTGTTCAAGATCTCGAAAGCAGTTTGCTGTGTACAGTCCAGCACTGACTGCAAGCTCTTTGTAAGTTTATACATCAGCCCCCCCCCCACCCCTGCCATCATGGATCATGGCACACGATTGTAGCATTTGCTGGTGTCTCTTCGATGCAACCTCTGCTACAAAATACAGATTTGAGACTTCTATCTCGAGGACACGGCGGAAACTTTCATTTGTGTTTTGGTGCCTTCGTGTGAGCAATTGTGAAGAAGAGAGTCACCCGACATTGTCATCACACGATGTCCAATGCAACAGAAGTGGTCTCTAGAATTTCATTTCACTGATTATGCCAAGGAGCCTTCCGAAGGGGGAAGGTGGCATATTCATGTGTCCTAGAAACTTTGTGCAGCAGCAGCATAATTCTTTCATAAGGACACGATGGCATGAGGACATTCCATTCTGCTCTTCTTAGAAAGTAAAAAAATAGAGTACAGCGTGCTGCCAACTGAGACTAATCACAATCTTTGATCTGCCAATTTCCTTTCTTTCGACCCTGTCTTTGCTACGTGTTTGGGTACGGTAAGCTCCCTTGGTCGCATGCGTCTGCATACGGTTATGTTGGTCAGTGTTCCGTTCATCTCTCCCTCTATGTGTGTGTGTGTGTGTTTCATTGTTTTCACTAGAGTGTCTGTGTCCCTCGTCCGCGCGAAGTGTGCATAAAATGTGTTTTCGCGCGTTAAAAATCCACATTTTATTTATTTATTTATTTTATGTTGAGCGCTGCCAGTACTTCTTGTTGGAGTTATCTTTGATGTCTTATTTGTCCCGTGTTCTGTGACATGGGATGTATGCCGGTCTTCACCAAGTGGTTTCTTGCACTCAGGGCACAAAAAATTGCAAACAGTTGAGTAGTTCAGCGTCAACAAACCTGTAACCAGTGAGGCCCTTATATCTACATCCCCATTTTGTTTCAGTTCGTACCGGAAGCAGACAGCTGGCTATTAGTGACGCGCCTCATAGGATGACTGCGGCAAAATGAACACGCCACTTGACTTCGTCTACCGATTCTGATGATTCAGCTGGATGAAGTTTATGCTTTTAGGAAGCCAGATTGTTGATTGACACAAAATATTCTTTTAGCAGGACGATCAACACTTCTTTTCTTTAGCTTGTACAGGTGAGTAGAGTCAAAGGAAGTGCGCAAAATTTAAAACACAAGCATTTGTGGAGCCATAACAATGGAAAGCCCAAATGGGTTCGCAAACGCTGTGATTGTTGTTGGGCCATCTGCTCTATACGTCATGTAACATCAAACAGTCGGACAGCTCGTCCCGGATTTCAAAACCACTAGATGGAGCTGGCAAAATGCTGTATCACATCTTTAGGTGCAGCACAACCGAAGTTATGGACTACACAATCAGATCCGTAGCAAAGTAAAATTGAATACATATAACCTTCAAAACTGATCAGATTAACTTTTTTTTAGTTGAAATTTGGAATGTATGACATTTCTGAATTTTCAAGTAGATCCTGCCCTTAGAAGAAAAATGTCCTCACAAGTGAAGTGTCCTCACAGATGAAGTATTTTTCATCACGTTTTGTTTTTTAAACGAACTCTTGAATGTTTCTGGAATATACAACTATATTAAAGTATATACTTTTGCAACGAATGAACCGGCAGATAGGCCTATACAATTGAAGAAGTTACGCCACCGCACCCACGTATGGAAGCCAAGGTTTGACAAGGTTTCTTTTATTCTGTCACCCGGGGTGAGGTTTCTGTTTTTGTGGTAAGCAAATGGTGTAATTTGTAGACATTGGTGTGTTTTCTAAAATATGCAGGTATGTGTTCGTCACGTTCATTGTTAACGTTATCGAAGTAAAATAGGTAGCGGGACTCGTCTCCAACATTACTTCTGTTACAAAGTTCGCAGAGTCTGTCCTCCCTAGGCACTTGTTGAATTCTTTGTGACCGGACTGGAAAATTGTTCAGTATTCGAAATTTAAGCAGCATAATAGACTGGTTACTTGATTAGGGGGTAATATTTTCAAGAAAGAATCAAATGTAAAAGATGTTTGAAACATTCTGTAGTTCATGTACAAGTCTTTTACGTTATTTTCGCCATACGAGTTTTGAATAATCTGATCTTGCAGCGTTCTATCAACTTTTTTTGAACCAATTGTAAGTACAAGGGAAATTGCTCTGAGTGGTCCAGAAACTTTTTAAACCAAGCTTTTGAAGTGTAGATTTAACACAACGAGTATAATTCAATTAAAAACAAGTTTCGATTGTCTTCGTCTTTGTCCTGTTTTAGCTTGGTCCAGTTCCCTTGTTTTTAATTGAACTTGGATTTTCCTCCAAGCGGCAGTCACTTGTTTTTCTTTTACACTGAGTACAGCTTGAAGTATGATTCCCTTTTTCGTGCATTTGCGATAGGACTCTGTATATAATGCTAGAAACTTTATTGTGATTGCTAGGGTAGACTAGCTTAAACCAGAATAATAACGTCCTGCTGAGGATATGAACATTTATAGGAAACTGTCCCAGTTCGCCTAGAGCCATGTTTTTAGGGGTAAACTTTATCAACCTCAGAATAAATTTTAAAATCTTATCTTTAACTTCAGGGATAACTCGTTTATTGGGAGGGGAGGGGCATATTTTACAACCACAAGTCACTATTGGTAGCATCGTTCTATTGAAAAGGTCTACTTAGATGTCATTATGTAACTGAAGTTTTCTACATTTCTGAAGAGTGAGAGCATTGCTCTAGAAGTTCTACCCAACTAGGCCCTTTTGTGCCACATGACATTTATTGTTATAATTTAATTTTAGACCTAGGTAATGGAAGTCGTACACGATGTAAAATTTCTCTTTGTCACGGACGCGAATGCGCGTGACTTTTGAGTGTAAGTGTTATGAGGTGTTGTGGGTGTTGTGGGTTGACTGTGACAGTTTGTATATATTTCCTTTTTATTTGCTTGTAAGTTAATTTCGGAATTGACTATCTATATGCGAGCATTGTGTTCAGCTTGTAAGTTAGTTTCTGAGTTGGTTGTCTGAGTACAAGAATTGTGTTCACATCATCATGGTGTATGGGCGATTGCCAGTATGGGTGAGGACGGAAAAAGAGTGATGAGTACTGGTCAGGTACTGGAGGGAAAAACTGAGTGGTGTGAGGCAGGTTATGGGTTGGCGGAGAGGGAGAGAGAGGTAGAGTGGTTCTGTGTGGAGGAGGGGGAGTTGTGTTCCCGAGAGAACCGGAGAGTGTCCTCTGGAGTGCTGAGGGTGTCTCCTAAATTGGTGGAGTCTTTTCCTGTATAGTGAAGACCGGTGTTGGTGTAATTTCCTGTAGATATAGTGAAGACCGGTGTTGGTGTATTTCCCGGTGGATATAGTGAAGACCGGCGTTGGTGTATTTCCCGGTGGATATAGTGAAGACCGGTGTTGGAGTATTTTCCGGAGGATATGGTGAAGAGAAAGTGTCTTTTTTGGAGTACCACCCTCACTTGAAATATTGTGGATATTCGTGAGTTTCACGCTGAGAGCTTACACGACGAGCTTTTGGCATCTTCGTCGACTGGCGCCATCTTGGTTGGACCACGTGTCGCTGGGGCGCTATGCGTCAGCAGCCTGGGCAGCGATAACTTGCTACACAGAGATTATCGGTGTTGCAGGAGAGCATTCGGAAACCGGTAATGTACACAGTTTCAGTCGTATGTCGAGAACCCCAACCGTCGCGGAAGCAGGGTACAGACGGTTATGGTATAAAGTTAACAGAGACTGAAATTGAGAGCAAAATAAACATTTGGGGACTTTGTTATTGCTAACGAACTTGGAGCTTGAATGAAAGGAAAGACACGATAATCTTTTACGGTTTAAAGTGCAATGACGTGGAGTTGTTAGCCACGAAGGAATTGATCACAAGGTTAAAAGAAAGTTCTGCTCTATATACTGTTGTGCAATTGGTGGGTGTGATTGCTGGAGGAATGAATGTAGACGCAATTATGTCTAGAGATAGCTGTGAGGTTTGCGAATGTTTGTAAAATTTTCCGGAGTGAATTGAGATTGTAGAACGTGAGCCGATCTGGTGCTTGGATCGGGCCCCTGACAGTTGTTCTGTTAGTGACTTTTGTAATCAAAGGAGTGAAATCGGTTGATTTAGAGAGTTCCGGTAAATCCGGGCAGTTAAGAAATTATATGTGGCTGGGTCCTCGTTCATTTCACTGCCGGTCTTGTGTTGTTGTGTACGAGTGTTGGTTGAAAGAACACGCCCCCACAAACCCCTCCTGTCACTGACAAGTATGACTGCGGTGTGAGGGAGCGGGTTGTGACACTCTTCATTATAAAAATATTTTTCTTTATTTTCCCTCTTGAAAAAATAATAATTTTTTTCTTTGTGTTAATTGGTAGTTTCCATTTATCACAGTTAATGCTTCTATCTATTTAATTAGTGCAGCCAACAAACAGTGCAATGAAGCACGCACATCGTCAGAAACTGTAACAGACCTCACAGGTCCCCTGTAAGTCTTGGACTCGAGCTTGTGACACCCCAGCCCCCAACCCCAACAAAAAGCTTCCTCGTCTCGGCTAAACACTCAACACACCTTTACCGCTTCTCGACGACAGGTCAGTTCTTGACCGGGAACCTGTTCTCTCCCACTTTACAACTGAACCGACTGGTTAGCTAGGAAGTCACTGAATGTCTCCTCCAATTCTATACACTTCTTTCATTACCGGCTAAGATTTCAAACCGTGAACACTCATGGCACACACGTCCGGACTACATGAGTGACAGCTGCGAATATCTAGAAAATTCTGCAACGAGACACTTTACAGGCTAATGGAATTCAGTGTTAAACGCACTGGAACACACCGACGTCACAGCAAAAACACATTGCAATCCTTCTTTTAAAACAAAACTACGTGCATTTATCGCAGGTGCAGTTAATTTCCCATTATTTATTAGCATTCGGTGGTAAACCCATAACACAGATGTTAGTCTGTGAATATTGTGGTAATAAAAATGCACGTGAATCTGTGCGTTCCCATGCTCTAGCAGCCGGCTCTGCAGGACAGCTCATGGTTCTCTTGAAGGGGTAAGGGGGTGGGCGGGTGGGCAAGAAAACGATAAAAGTCGGTGTATACCAGTAAGGGCTGGTCGAATGTAACTTGGCCATTTCTAACTGCCGAAACAAAGCCATAAGGGATAACCCCATGCTCTATTATCCGTCCCTGGTCTCTGCAGAACGAGATAACAGCGAGATTTTGCGCGAGAGTCATAATGTTAGCCAGAGAAGAGGAAATTGTGTCTCACCTGCCGATCCTCCTAGTGACTTTACCCGCGGGGTGAGAGATTTCCCCCAACCGCGAAGCTGGCGGGAAAAAAGTGTTACATTTACAGATTATGCTCGCGTGTTTTCCTGGTATTATAAAAAGTAAAAATGCGTTCACAACAAGCAGTATCTTTCAAAACATTGCAATAAGTGGCTGTTGTGCATACTTGGTTTATTGTGTCCGAGTACCATTAAAATTTACTGTTGTGGGAAGGGCACATAGAAATGAAAGCTCTACTGTCAGGAACTTGGGTTCGTGACAAAACCTGTCAAGCTCACTCCACGAAACTGTACCGGGATTCGACCAGTAATGTTTACTGTGGCAGTGGCCGTTGTTGTTTGAGAAAAGCACGACAAAATAAGTTACATCACTAGACAGCTGGAGGGGGGAAATGCAGTTCCGTGTAATTTGACTCTTACAAGGCAGGGGGGTGTAAGATGACTTGGGGGTCTGCGTGTCTCCACAAGGCAAGAGGTGACTGACAAGTGGCTAGGACCAGTGCACGAATTTACTTCACCAGCGTTTGTACAGAACACAAGGTGGGTACTGTACGTGTGGGAAAATAAAGCGTAATAGGTGACTCAAACAGCCTTCACCTTATCAAGGTATGCAAACGTTCCTAAAGGTTAATTCATGTAATCGTTTTAGTAGCACTACAGTCACTTGAAGTGTTTTAAAAATTCTACAACACTTCAATAATACAAACCTTTCTGGGAATAATTATTTTTAAACATTGTGTGTGGTCACTGGGAGGATGACTGGGTGAATAGCAAATAGATTCTTTGCATCAAGATGAACACTATTCTGAAAGCACTAGAGTACAGGTGTTAGTGCGCTGTGAGTAAAAGGATACTATATGTGTCAGTAGATCTATACCATGAAGACTAGGATAAGATATTTGTAGAAATACTGTGCAAAATACTACGATTTATATTTGACAATGTACTATGAGACAGTCACTAAGAACCTGTGTATGGGCTCTATCACAGGTGTGACCTAGATTTCAAGAACACAGGCGGTGGAAGGTCAGACTGCACTCGGGTGTCTGTGGGGGAAACATTATACCGCGCGCGTGAATTTACGCACTTGAGTTTATTATCCTCACAGTGTTTGCACAGAGGACATGCCGGCACATCGACTGTTTCGTTTCCAGCAGTAGGTATCACAGCAGCAATAGCAGTGGGTGATGGTGATGGTGATGGTGATGGTGACGGTGGTAGTGAGGCGGTGGTAGTGCGGTAGTACTGAGGTGGTGGTGGCGGTGGTAGTGAGGCGGTGGTAGTGCGGTAGTACTGAGGTGGTGGTGGCGGTGGTAGTGCGGTGGTGGTGAAGGTGGTAGTGCGGCCTGTTTGTTGTTTATGGTGTCAGCAATAAAAGCTATATCATGGGCTAGGGTTAGGGTTAGGGCAAAACGGTGATGAATAGTAGTGAAGGACCGGAAGGGGAACAAAACTAGGGTGCCAGTAGACAGCCCCTCCCTCCGCGATGACCAGCCTGTAAACGGGTGCCATTGTAACGGATATGTCTCTTGTATCCTCAGTCACGTAGAGTATAGGCAACATTTATTCTTTGTGACGTATTCCTTCTCGTATGTGACATTTGTCTATGTCAAGGAGAGGTTTTAACTGATGACTTTAAATTGTAATGGAAATGTTTCTTTTGTCCCCTCACCCGAAGATGGGTAAACGATAGGACAATTGAGGTCTTTGGCACGTTCAGTCCATTCAGCATTCCGCAAGAAAAGTGATGCTAGTTTCACTGTTCAAAACCATCTCGTTGTTTAATTAAATCTAAAGTCTAATATGCGAGCGGCCAGGTCTTCCCCAGGGAACGATGGCAGGCATAGAGATTTATGGGAGGTATAGGTTGTGAGAGTCGCTCTGGAAAGTTACCTCAGTAAACTGAGTTTGCATTACACTGCAAGGGAGAGGGCAACTATGGTACAATGTACTTAGAATATCACAGATGTAGTTAAAGAGACTGAAAGGAAAGAGGACTTCACTTGTCCAAAGTTCCCGGAGCTGAGAGTTTGTCCTGTGGATATACAGCGACATCAAATCGCCTGGAAGCAGAAATACTTGTATAGTCGGGATCTTTAACTTTTGCAAAAAGAGAAAGCTCTTGTCGGCATTGAATGGAAGCAGTGACAGATTGACTCGGCGCACGAAAGGATCCTCCGCGTGGGCCGTACAACGGAGTCCCCACTCCCCACCAGCGTCACTCAACATATCACGTGCATTTCCCACGAGAGACAGTATCGAGTCTCTCTGTGTGACGGACTTCTCAAGGAACTAAATCAGATCTGTGTTCTATGTGTTTATAGCCCCGAGAGAGCGAATACTTGACACGGACCCATTTATCGGTATAACAACAACTTTTTTATCCTGTAGTTATAAATAACATTTCATTTCTTGGCAACACGGATGCCGTTCTGTCTTATCCCGGTGTATGTCGGATCGGCAAGTGTCCGTTGCGAATGTCTTGACTGGATGTTTAATATGATTCTGTGTTTATGTGGAGGACAGCCACATGCAGAGAAAGTACTTGTGCCACACATGGGATCCGAACAGAAGAAGCCTCTGCATTTATTCTACGCACCGCCCCTTGTTTTGTTTTAATTTTTAATATAAATATCTTAAGGGGGTGGAGGGGGGTAGCCGGGGCCCTGAAGTGTTAAATTTAGTCGTCTTCTCATTTTTTTTTTGGGGGGGGGGGTTAGTCTTTTTATGCAGAAAATTTAGTTTGGCTGCCATGTTAACTGTTGAAATGTGCAGAAAGTCAAGACTTTAGGGATACAAATCAATAGGTATGTTTACAGAAAATGAGTAGATCAAACTGAAGTGAATGGCAAATGTTCCTGTTTGCTGATTACATTTTCTTATTTTTCAGGGTCATGAAACCATCAGGGTGTAAGCGAATTCTGCTGGCGTTGTCTTTGTTGTTGTTATCAATCTGCTTGCTGAAAGCTGGTCAGGGTTACTTCACAGGTATTGTTTTAAAATAATTTGATGACACTTAATAACCTGTGCATCATTTTGTATGTTTTGGGATTCCCCACCCCCACCCAAGCTTCTGCTCCCAGACGTGTGCTTGTAAATACGTGTAGCGTCGCTGGGATGAATATACGAGAGTGCGGGTGATTGATCTACATATGTTAATAGATGTACACTGGAGCATCATTCTTTGTGTAGTGGAATATTCTATGTTGCAACTGTTAAATAAATAGAATAGTGTGTTATGCTGCCCTCTTTTATGAAGTTGTACATGTGACAAGCAAGGGGGTGGGAGCTTAAACCGGTTTGGAAATTGACAAAATCAGGCAGCGATCACATGGTTAGCTCCCCCTTCTTGACACATTTATGTTGTTGTAACTCTAGTTAACGAGCAGACTAGTGAAAACACATAAACGCAATACCCCTAGACACACGATAGAGTAATACCACAACAGGTAGTTGCCCTATTTTCAAGGGATATACAAAATACTTGTGTTTCTTATGTGAGTGGGATAGCCGAGCAAGGGAATTGCACTACTTGCGGAAGGAATGGACTCGCAGACAAAATGTAGCAGTTGGAGAGAATATTCAGCACCCAGCTCTGGTCAAGGCTCACAAAATCCTACTACCACCCCTTCATGTCAAACTAGGTTTGATGAAGAACTTCGCGAAAGCCATGGACCGGACTTCGCCAGCTTTCCGATAGCTGCATGAAAACTTCCCTCGACTCAGCGAGGCAGAGATTAAAGAGGGAGTTTTTGTGGGTCCTCAGATTCGAGAGCTCTTCAAAGATGACCGGTTCAACAACTTGCTGCAGGGTGATGCGAAACAAGCATGGAATGTTTTTGGTCTAGTGTCTACAAACCTTCTCGGGAATGTTAGGACAGAAAACTACAAGGAACTAGTAGAAGACATGCTGATGCAGTATCAGAAACTTGGCTGCAATATGTCTCTAATGATCCACTTCCTTCATTCCCATCTGGATTTCTTTCCTGACAACTGTGGTATGGTTAGTGATGAACATGGTGAACGTTTTCATCAAGATATCGCAACAATGGAACAAAGATACCAAGGGAAATGGTCCACTGCCATGCTGGCTGACTACTGCTGGACACTCCCCAGAGATGCTCCCGAACAGCTGTACAAGAGACAGGCAAAGAAATCTAAGAAGTAGTCTATGACTTGACTTTTTACAGGTATTAATAGGTCTATTACTATTGGCATGCATTTCGGGATGTAAACAATAATTATTGCAGATTACAAAAAAAATTAGAGCCAATTTTGCATTTTGACTGTCATATTCTTGTTGAGCACATAAAATTCATAAGAAATGACATTTCTTTAGATCATAGACGTTTCTTCTAGTGTTCTCTACTACTTCTTCTCTATTACCATCAAAAGTTTTTAACGCGATAACAGTTGCCGTAAAATCCTTTTCTTTCACGGTGGCTATATAGTCCGCTGTACGCTAATACCACTGGCTATAGTCCGCTGTACGCTAATACCACTGGCTATAGTCCGCTGTACGCTAATACCACAACACCTTCTCACAGGACGACGTCTCAGTGGGAAGGAAAGGGTTCTGACCGCATTTCATGAGGAGAAACCCGTGTGTCTATGTCCTGTGACGATGCACACAGCGCCCACAGAGACATCACCAAAAACCACCAAATCTATTCGAACAGAAACGCGTGTAACAACACTACTAGAAGCTACTCTGCTGGAAAGACCATTGAAGAAAAAAAAAACTAACCTTACCACAAATGATATAACTCCAACAAAGATACTGGCAGCGCTCACACATAGCCGTATGCAGACGCCTGTGCCCTAAAGGGAGCTTACCGTACCTAAACACGTAGCAAAGAGAGGGCCGAAAGAAAGGAACTTGGCAGATCCTCAAAAAGATCTGCCCGCCCTTTCTTTATAACGGCGCTATTCTTCACACAGCTAGCCCTCCTTTCTTTCGGCCCTCTCTTTGCTACGTGTTTAGGTACGGTAAGCTCCCTTTAGGGCACAGGCGTCTGCATACGGCTATGTGTGAGCGCTGCCAGTATCTTTGTTGGAGTTATCTTTCGATAATTTAAGCGCTCTGTCCTCATTTGTTGTTTATTAATTACAAAAGATATGCAAAAGAAACCCTTTTACTGGCTTACCGACTTGACCAATGGACTTTCTTCACAGAATGGTATATCCTCTAAATATCCAACAACCACTGGCCCACAGGATAACACGGCTGTTTTTGCAGAGGGTTTATACGAACCATCCACAGCTCCACTGCTCACGGTACCTGGCAGCCGGGACCCACAAAACCCTTGGTGAGGAATTCACTCCCGCTGACCGGTGCTTCACTGACTAGGCATGTGGCTAGCATACAGGGACTCACACAGACGTACTCATGGTCAAAAGAGAAACGAAACACGTGGCTGCTGCATGGGCTAAATAAGATGACAACAAAGAGAACTTAGCCAAGCGACACTTTGAGTCACCAGACGAGAAAAGGAAACTTCTGTCCACTGGGGGCTAAAATATGTCTTTTGCGCTCGCGTGTAAATGAAAAACTGTTAAATACCCAGTTCGGACACTGAGTACGGCTCACCCCAACACGTACTGAAATTACGTACCGCACGTGGCCGACGGGTGCTGACTGGACTTCTAGAGAACTTAGGGCTACTTCAAACTATGAGAGCAATCTGTTATGACCCCATTCGTGACAGTACCTTCAGCTCATTACTTATGTATCTAGATAGTTTTTTTTTACTAAAAGGGATCTTATTATACCAAAACTAAAAGAAACGCAAACTTAGGGAGTTGGTTTTCATTCAAACGGGTTTAAATTGATCAATTTTCCAGAGAATCGGTAGTGAGTCCTTGCACAGTGTGTTAATCTGTCATCCTGAGGAAGCATTCAGAATATCCCAAACATCCGAAATCAGAGTCCACAGTGTGTGTCCAGGGTGAGTCCCCCATTGGCGTCGACAAGTGCCTGGCACCTGGCGGGCATGGAGCGAACCAGACGGTAGATCACCACCACAGACATGTTTGCGCAGATCTACCTGAGGGTCTGCTCCAGCTGGTGAGCTGTTGGCGGCCTCAGCTGGACAGCTTTCAGCTCTCTCTGCAGATGGCCCCATAGGTACTCGACTGGGTTGAGGTCTGGGCTCATGGAGGGCCAAGGCATCACCTGAACGTTGTTCTGCTGCAGGAAGGCCGTGGTGAACCTTGCTGTGTGTGGGCGGGTATTGTCCCGCTGAAGGGTGAGGTTGCCGTGGTGCTGGAAGTATGACATGACGTGGGGCCTCAGCACCTGGTCCACACGGCCTTGTGCTGTCACGCCGTTTCCTCGTCCAGGACCGATGTTCTGGAAGACGACGGGGCCCACGAGTCCGTTGAGGCCAACTCCACCCCAGATCGTGATGGTGGGGCCTCCCCAATGGTCGTGCTGCAGGATTTTGTTCTAGGCATACTTCTCATTCCACCTCCTCCATACTCTGATGCAGCATGGCTGATGCGAAAGCGGCTTTCGTCGGAGAAGAGGATGTCTCGCCATCGCTGTCATGTCCAGTTCAGGTGCAGCTGGGCCCACCGCATTCTCTGCTGCCGATGTCGTGCAGTCAGCGTTGACCGCCGTGCAGGACGGCGGCAGTACATCTGTCGCTCAGACAACCGGCAACACGTAGTCTGTTGGCTGATGGCATCAATGGCTTCCGACTGTGGCTCGGGTCATCTCTGCGACAGGGAGGAACGGTTGGTGCGGATGGGTGTGGTAGATATTCCTGTCCTGTCATGCAGTCGTGACACTAGGTCGTCCGCTTCTGATTCTATCCCGAGTGCTGCCAATGTCTTGAAAGCAAACCCACCAATGACAGACTGTGGAAACTGCCACACCCAGGGCATGTGCCACGACGCTTGAGCGGTTTCCAGCCTGCAGTCGTCCGATGGCTTTTCCCGATCTGTGGCGTTCAGTCTTGCCATTCTTCTGCTGCTGACAGGTGGTCTGTCTGGGACTGTACGAGCATCGGCTTTTGTTGCTAGTAGGTGCTGCCCTCTGTTCGCAAAAAGTTCTAGTCTTGCTGCTTTTGTTCACGCTGCACGAGCGAAAACCACTGTCCGACTTTAGCGCGCCAGAAGTGATACATGTGTTGGGGGCCAGGCACGTCATTATTAAGGGTTACTCTCAACAGACCACGCGACCTCATGTCAACCTAATTTTTGTTGCTATCATCGTAACCGAATGCATGAAATTTGACTACTCCTTCCCCGTGTGTCAATTTGCGTTTCTTTTTGGTTTGGAGTGTAGTTTTGCTTTTTATATATATATATATCTGAAGTTCGCACAATTCAGCAAAATTCTCAACGTCTCCAGCGCCTCCTAACTTTGTCATTGGAAAGATGTTTCATGTTTTGTGGGCTATGAAGCTGAGTATGTGTTATTGTGGATAGTGAATATAGTGAATTGTGTATAGGTTAGAAAATTGGCAGGATGTTTACCTTGTTAGGGTTCTGATGAGGGTCCTGGTAACTTCAGGACTTATAGTTCATCTTCATCTTCAACATTCATCTTCATCGCTTTCTCCTCTCTTACTCCTGTCATTAGATAGTACATGTACAATAAACAACCAAACCAACGCCAAAAATATTTTCATGACAGACTTTCGCCCCGTTCCAGTTAGATATTCAAAATCATGTCAGCCTTTCAGACCGTCAAACATGTAGCTTATAGATAACACTCTAGCCAATAGTAGAACCGTGAATGCAAGGTGTTATCGAACAGATTTTCGTTATTGACAGATCTGCGGATAAAACGGTGGGTAGAACCTAAATGCCCCACAGCTTGGCCAGTGACAGAAACAAGAACAAACGCCACCAATCCGTTGACCGCAGAGATAACAACACTGGATGCCAGCCCCTCTGTCGTCTCTCTGGCCTCAGCACAATCGTCGTTAGCGCACATCTACGCACTGCGACGTCAGAGAGCCGATGATGAATGCTTCCTGTCTCCAGATGGCCGTGTTGATCGAATGGTTGAGCACCAAGATATTTGGGCAGCTTACTGCATCACTCCCAAGGTAAGCTGGTCAGAACCCAATTCGCCTCCACAACCATCACCACCATCCCACTTCACACACACACACACGCGCGCGCACACACACGCACGCAGACGCACGCACGCACCCACATACTTTCAGTCCTGCAGCCACTGGCAGCCCAGTTTCCCATGCCCTGACTCCGTCATTCGTGATTGCATTCAGACTGGCTTAACACCAGGGGGCAACGTGGGCGCAGCAAACATCGACAGGATAAGTATCAACGATAAGCGATTTAAAATAAAGGTTGGTTTAGAAAACAAAATGACCGACTCTTACTTATTACATTAATTTTATATTATTATTATTATTATTATTATTATTATTATTATTATTATTATTATTATAACCCAGTCTCACCAATGCTACAGAGCGTGGGGACCAGCTTGCACCCAGTTCTACGCACGAATTTCACGCAGGGACAGGGAATTTATAGTTTTTCAGATGGTGCCGTAATCAAATGATAGAACAATAGACGAACACAATAAGGAGGAGAAACTAGCAGGAATTTTGGTTTTGTACTGCATCTACTGGGATGGTCGGTCTTCATGAAACATCGATCTGGGACTGAATGTGGTCAATAAGGTGCGCATGACGTGAACGGGGATTTACGTATCTATTCGCGATGCCAGCTCTTTCATCGCCATCACTGTTTAGACTTTCCATCTTTATCCCTCTCTCGTTAGTTGCCTTCTATTTAGTTCCCGGAAAATGTTGATCTGTAATTTGTAATCGCCATTCAAGGACGGCTACAACTAGACACTTTTATGACAACTTTCACAGGACGCACGGACGCACGCACGCATGAACAACATTGAAAGCCAGTGCGTCGATAGCCAACACAAATTGGTGCAAGGTCTAGTGTGTGGCAAGTATTGGAAGTGTCCAAAGGAAGACCATATTAGTTGCTGCAAGTCGAAAACCTTTCAGCTGGTAATCTTAATCCTGATAAGAGTTTGTGTTGTGTGCTGACATAGTTATCACACCTGACTTCCATGGTGTGATTAATCTTTTTGAATCAATTTATTTAAGTCGTCCTTCTGTGTGTGTTTCTGTGGCTTGTCAGCACAGTTGTCGTATCTCATATACGCTGACTCCTGAGAGAGCTACTTTCACACAGCTGGAAACTAACATCCAGTGAGTCTGACTCTGCAGTTACGTGCAGCTTAGTAACATTTACTGCGAACAATTATTTTATCCTAACGCTTGACAAATACGTTCACCTTTTATTTAAGGTCGGCTGCACCTACTGGCTGAGCATCTTTCGCTGGCTGCACAATGATACTTATGGTAACAACTATATTTCACCTTTCCAAATGCCACGTTACCAGGTGCACTACAGACCTCAGCGTATGAAGGTCTATAGGTATGTATTTGTATAGTGGAACTGAAGGTACGTCCATCAAACCAAAATTTGTCAAAAGTAATATACACTGTGAAACTATGATAATATGCATGGTAAAATATGACATACACGCATTGAGAGACATAATTAGGCCGAATAGTTCGCTGTCACACACACTCTCGGCCACCTATCTTACTCTCTCCAAGCGACCAAGGGTGTGGGGGCGTGTTCTTTTACACACAACTCCGCACAACACAACACAACGAGACGATGTAGTTTTTCTAAAAGGACCCGGCCTTATTTATTAACTACAATCTCGCACTCGCTTTCGATACTCACGCACTTAACACCTTGATACACGCATCGACTTCCATCTACCTTCCACTATCACCGCTCGTACACAACTACTATTCGCTCACCTACGGTCCTCCTTACTCTCACCCACACTAACCGAATCACACAGCTAACCACGCTTTCTTTCTTTACACAAGTTCGCGTCTTTCCACTAACAATCTCCTCTCACGCACCGTCCTAACAATATACTTTTACACCAGAATATCTAATACTTATCGCTCAACTTAATGGTCATCCAAACCTTCACAGAAAACGAGTTTCTTATCACAACTGTTCATCAATCTTCATCTTATCACATCTTACACAGATAACGAGTTCCACATCATGACTGTTCATCAATCGTCACAGAGATCGAGTTTCTTATCACAACTTACACAGATAACAAGTGTCCTATCACAACTGTTTATCAATCTTCACGGAGATCGAGTTTCTTATCACAACTTACACAGATAACGAGTGTCTGATCACAACTGTTTATCAATCGTCAAAGAGATCGAGTTTCTTATCATAACTTACACAGATAACGAGTGTCTGATCACAACTGTTTATCAATCTTCACGGAGATCGAGTTTCTTATCATAACTTACACAGATAACGAGTGTCTGATCACAACTGTTTATCAATCGTCAAAGAGATCGAGTTTCTTATCACAACTTACACAGATAACAAGTGTCTGATCACAACTGTTTATCAATCGTCAAAGAGATCGAGTTTCTTATCACAACTTACACAGATAACAAGTGTCCTATCACAACTGTTTATCAATCTTCACGGAGATCGAGTTTCTTATCATAACTTACACAGATAACGAGTGTCTGATCACAACTGTTTATCAATCGTCAAAGAGATCGAGTTTCTTATCACAACTTACACAGATAACGAGTTTCGTATCACAATGTTCATCAATCTTCACGGAGATCGAGTTTCTTATCACAACTTACACAGATAACGAGTTTCTTATCACAGCAGTTCATCGATCTTCCATGCGGACGGAAGCAGAACCGGCCGACAAACGTCGGGCTTCACTGCAGGCTGTTGTCTGAGCTGGCCAGCGCCATTACGAGCCTGCCCCTACAATGTGTCTAGGGGAGAGAGAGTGACGACACAACGGTTCACACAGGAGTGGATCCTTCCTTCAGTGCTCCTTCACCCCCCTGTAAGTCGACCTTGGTGGCTGAGGCTGTGAGTGAGGCGTGGATGGAAGTTGAAGCTAAAGCTTTGATTCCTGGCCACTGCCCTAGGACTGATTGGGTGTATGTGCTGTGTGCGGCACCAGACAACCCACCCTCTCCAGTGCACGTCATACACCCGAGCAGTGGAGCCTGTGTGCGTTGCAGAGAGGAACACCAGGGTGGGGGCGGAAGTGCCCCGACGTCTGCCACGCTGGGCTACAAAAGCCATGGGGTTGGGGGTGTGGCGCCCCCTGGGAGCACTTGAAGCGGAAGAAGATCCATGCGCCTCAGCTGCAGCAGGTCCGGAAACCATGCCTGCACCAGCCACTTGGGCACAGCGAGAGTGAGACGGGGATGATCGCTCTCCATCTGCAGCATGCAGGGGTGGATGGGCAGTGGGGGAAAGGTGTAAGCCTCCATCCCCACCCATAATGGTTGGAACGCGTCCACCGTCCCGGCCTCCGGATCCCGAACTGGGGAGACACAGAACGGAACCCGCTTGCAGTACCTGGTGGCAAACAGACCTCCCTCACGGGCTAGAAGACGGATGGAATCAGTGTCCATTCTGTCTGCAGTACTGTGCTTAGGCGACTCAGAAGGTCCGCTAACACACTGGCCGAGCCAGCGGGGTGTGGCAGAAACATAAGCCCAGCGCCACAGCTTTTCCACCTGAGTCGACAGAGACTCCAACCGGGTGCCCACCTGGTGACTGATGTATGCAGCTGGGGTAGAGTTGTCCCAGCAGATCTGCACATAAGCACGAGGCAGCAAGTGGTGGAACTGCTCCAGAGTCAGGCTCACTACATGCGTCTCCAAGAGAGTGAAGTGCAGGTTGCGAGGGACAGCGCTATCTGCATGTGCTGAAAGCACAGGGCGGAATCCGCTGCGAGAATGGCCCAGTTGTCCAGGTACACCTGGAATAGCACTCCCTGCACACAGAGCATGAAGGACAGTGACGTAGCGAGAGAAGGACGGAGTGATTCTAGAATGCCCAAGACACCGCAGCAGAACCCTTCATCTGCACTTGGAGGACGAAGGAGAATCGGCCTGGTTTTTGTGTGTGAAAACCCTTCCGCCAAGACGGAAGGTGGGCCAAACCACTCCATGGGAGTGTTTTTAAAATTTTGTAACCCATGTTTGTTTTGCACAATGTGTGCGCCTATGGTTGCTCTTTCTGTGTGTTTTCGAGGCTAGTTAAAGTCAGCGCCTCCTGGTGAACCGTCTGAACCCCGAGTGATGGAACGTGTTCGGGTAGATACAGACTGTGAAGCAGCAGCTGCGACGTCAGTGCACGTGCCATGTGTTCCCGCTGACAGATTCAGCTGGGGCAACCTTAGACGTTGTTGCCGCTAGAGTGTGGAGGAGACAGATTTCCACCCGTGAGAGATATCTAGTTGATTGTCTGTGTGACGATACCTGATACGCAGGCTGAGTGTCACCCCTAAAAGAACTTTGAGGATTGACTGAGAAAGTAGTGCTTACCATGGGTATGGGCTTTTACGTTAATGCGTCCCATCAGAGTGGCGCAACGTCATGACCTGTGTGGATAGACACTGTAAATAGCGATCGAGCTGGGGCTGGTTTAAGTTGTTGATTTTTTTGGGATGTTGGACCCGAGAGGCTTTTGTGCCTATAAAGTCTGATACACTAGAGATTACGGTGTATGTCGATGTGGCATCCTCGTTATAATACAGCGTGATTATTGTAAAGGACATCCGTTAGGTTGGAGAACTGAAAGGAAATACTAAATAGTAAAGAGACTGTTCGATTTACTCTCACTTTGAAATCCTTTGTGGATAATTCCTTTGGTAGTAGGTCTGTGTCACAACACTTTAAATACTAAGTGGATAGTTACTTTGATAGTACTTCTGTTTGAAATCCTTTGTGGATAATTACTTTTGTCACAACTAGGGAGATTTCTTTTTGCTCTTGACGGGTCGTCTGCTCTGCTCACTCTCACGAACCCCGTCAAGAGTGTGACATGTGCGTAGGTGGAACTATCACTGTATTACTTAAAGAGAAACTTAACCCTAGACCCAATTTGAGATGATGTCATAGATATTGATATTGTGAGTCTTGTCAACCACAAATTTCAAGCTGCATCAGTACTATTTCCATACAATTCACGTTTTAATATCGATAAATAATGGCACACGGACGTCGCCATGTTGTGGTACTCTTTCGCGAATGAAAGCAAAATATCGCTGCTGTCGTCTGGTCTGGTGACGTCAGTTCTCCAGAAGCATTCTTCAACATGCCACAGTGCGTTCGGCTGTTTCAACGAACAGTGCAAATCGTTTAATGTAGACGGAAGCCACAAAAGCTTTTTTGGGATTCCAAATCCAGAAAAATCAAAAGATTCCTATGCACTTTGTAAAAAGTGGCTTGAAAATTTAAAGAACGCCAAGTTGCCTCGTCATGCAAAAGAGTAT
>SMGT01002347.1:0-18397 GCA_004794575.1 Lanistes nyassanus | reverse complement strand
CAACAGAGGGGCAGGCCTTTGTTACAGCTCGTTCTCCATACTTTATTGAGTTGCTGCCCAACACTGTCCGTCGGCCAGGGCTCACTACTCCTCGACCGGTCCGATCCCCCCCCCCTTTTATAGAGCGACAATGAATGGGGGCGGGCCACAATGAAAGCATTGCCAGCAACAGCCCGAGATAGCGGGTGAAATTAACGCGGGCAGCACATTTTGTGTTTGTTGCCCGCACAAAAGTATAGATAAAAAATGAAGAATATATACACAAGAACATGGAAATACGTGATGAATAGAGTGCGCTTCGCTCTTCCTGTTAGTGTAAAGGACAGTTTAGTAGACTGAGGAGGAAATAGAGATAATTACGCTCAAATGCAGTTAAGCTAGCTAATTTGAATAGATACAGATAGGAAATTAGCCTACAAACTAACCTAATCTATAAAGATGGTTGTTAAGTTTACTATCTAAAGAAAGAGCATATCGAGTAGAATACGAAGATGTTAGTTGTTAATGTGTGTAGTTATTCTAAAAGAGTATAGAAGCGTTTAAAGAGAGTGAAGCTAGCACAGCACGTTTAAAAATGCCGCCGCACGTCAGTCACGTGACGCTGGCGGTATCCAGCCTTAATCTGATACCGCCCGCTGTGAGCGGGTGGTGGCGAAACCGTCTCCGTGATGGCTGCGTCCATCACAAAATATATACCGCTGGGGACAGGTTAATAATAAATAATCTTTATTAATTAAAATATAGCTAGTGCTCAAAAACAGCGATTACAACTACATGAGAAATTTTCCTTACAGCAAATAGAGTTACAATTAATTCAAGTGAATAACAACGAATTTGTAAACAAAAGTCTTCCAGATGCTGGGGGAAAAGAGTAAGTATCTGCAGCGTGTTAATATCAAAGGGTTCAGCTTTATTAAAAGCTCACCATTGGATTAAGCCAAAAAGTGACAAACTATAGAAGAGGCGTCGGTGTGGTTAGTTTTTTTTTAAAAAAAAGTTTGGGGGGAGGGGAAGTTCCGTTCTCGTTTCCATGATTCTTATACCAACGACCAGGGGACGATCAGGATTTCTTTAATTTCACCACTTATTATTATCTCCCACGTATATATGTTGTATAGTTTGTTGTGTCGTTTTAAATTTTGCCTATGCTGGATTAACAATCCACCATGCCTTGGCTTGATTTCGAAATAGTGGACAACTATAGAGAAGCGTCTTTTTTTTTTTACAGGAAGCTTCTGGGTTTAAATAAAACCCAAGAGTGTCTTGAATATAGAAGTTGTTGTTTGTCGTATATGCTAAACTTCCAATCTGAATCATATCAATATAGCAGGTGACATATCGAATATAGGGGCCATGGCAAGCACATCAGCCGACACCATCCACTCCGATACTGTTGGGTTCTGTGTACTTTTCAGGGACCTGATACTTCTACAGACTTCACAAAATATTCTCTTTTTTATATTAAAAATTCGCTATTAACTTTGTTTCCCCTTTTCTCTCTCTCGTGTCGAGCTGTCGGAAATGTGGTGAGTTGACCCATTGGATGATTGGTTACGTCCTCCCCCCACCCCAGATACAATGGTAACAATGTCATGTGCATCCGTTTACGTTTATCGGTACAAGATACAAAATTACTGTAGCAAACGAAAATTATTTCATGTTCAGACAGGGCTTGAGCAGTTGTAAAATGCTAACGACACTGAAATACAGCAGTGGGAAGCAACAGAAAGTCAGACGAACGATCGGGCTCGCCGATACTCCTGAAAGGAAGTGACGTGATAAACACGGAATAATGGCACACAAACGTGTGGTTGTAAGTACGCTACGCAATACTACATTGTAACTGAATTACTACTGCGGCCTAACAGGTCGTGACAAATTCACTTATATGTTGTAAAAAAAACCCAGGTGTTTTTTTGTTGGTCTTGTTCGTCGTGGTCGTCATTTTTATCATTTAGGCTGTACGTTAAGTTTTGTGATACATTCGACTGGTCTGCTCAAAAGCCTAAACTAAAAGCCAAAAAAGGTCATTTAGACTGCGCGCGATTTCTCGATCTCAGTAACCTTATGACAGGAATTAGGTTCTAGGTCATTAAAATTAATTACCTAATTTAACAAATAATTGGGAAAGGTTAACAAAATATTATATTGTTACAGAACGCTGTGTATACAGTTGATCAGCAGCTGAGAATTTCTTTCTGGCTTTCGACCCTCCTGTTAAGCGTTTGAGTATTCTATCATATTCATTGATATTCAAGGAATTGATCTCAAAATATAGATCTGTGAGATTCATTGATGTCCACCCCCACCAAGCCCAACGAAACCAGTAAACTAAGGGGTAAAAGGCAAAAACATAAATAAGAAAGGAGTTACGAATTGGGGGGGGGGGAAGTAAAGGGAGAAATGAGTATAGGTCTAGATGAAAATATCCTTGTCCAGGGGAAAAAAGAGGGAGAAGAAAGTCTTTTTCCCCTTGGACTCTCCCCTCCTGTCCATATACAGTTTGTAAGAATGTTTGATAATTTGAAAGTGTCAGATTCAACTTTCATGGGGACCTTAAACAATTCTGCAATTTTGCAAGCCTAGTGAACAGTTTAAACTAGTGAACTGTTTTCAAACACACACATTGTAGGGAAATATGTGATCTGGATATTAGACACATAGATTCTTTTAGTGGCTGGTAATTTTGCTTTGAATTAGGAAACACAAATTTTAAATACTTAGGTTTATAAATATTATGACCGCAAAAAAAGGGATAACAGTGGTTATGCTGGTAAATGGTAAAAATTCATTTTTGCTGTGACAGTGGGAGTCACTAAACTAAGACACCTGCTCTTTAAACAATTATAAATAGGGGTACAGTAGCACAGACCTTACATATACAGATACTTCACTCGGGCGATTCTAGTCTGCCCAGTTGTGTACGATAACTTTTCACCGGGACGAGTTATCCAGCATGACTAGGGGTTATGGAGCAAAACACGAGCTCTAGTACAGTATCGGTTTCCAGATTTAAAAGAATACATTCTTCGACATTTTGTTCAGGAGCTAATTGTACAAACAGAAGAAGCAAACCAGAACGCAAAGGAAAGACGTTTCACGTGTTCAGCGAGTGTTTAAAGTTATAGTGTTTATCTCTGAACTCCATTTGCCAATTAACTTTATTAATTTTCTTCATAAAGTGCAGACGCTGGGTTTTCAACGCCAGGAGAAAAGACCTAGAGAATCTTTCAGTGGCTGAAATTCGATCTAAGGGGTGCATGCTTTGCAGTGACCATTTTGAAAGCAGCTAGTGGACCAACAGTGAAAGAAAACGTTTAAACTGGAATGCTGTGCCAATTCTATTCTCGGTTCCCAATCCCCCCAAAAGAATAGATTGCAAAAGACCAAATCAAATGTGAATGAAAAGCGATTCAGACATGCTTCTGAAGGAAGTTCTGAACCAAGGAAAAAAAAAAAAAAGACAGAAAAAGAATAATGAAACAGGTCTATCTAAATTTCCCATATCCATTTAAGCAGTTAGGATATGTAAACATATGAGGCTAAACAATGACATATTTTTTTTAAAACCATTTTCATGCCAGTTGGTTCATTATTCCCAGTAAATTGTTAGTTCTCTAGTGTGACATAATAAAATAATAACAATAAAACTTTTCATTTTGAGAGATGACAATGTAATCTTTTAAAAGTGACTGTAATAACTTTATTATTGGTTGCTTCCTAATAAAATATGGCATTGTGTATATTAAAAAATATGTAATTGATGAATGAATGCATGATTTATAGAAAGCAGTAAAATTTAAACATCCAAGGTTTTTGCTGTACTGCTATATATATATATATTTCTTTTTAAGAGAACTACTGAAGGTTAGGCATATGTAGGAAAGTTGCAAAAAATCATACCACCAGCCTTGCTTTTAGCAGTGGAAGAGAAACAACAGCTAGCAAAAATGGTTACTTTAGTGGGTACCATGAACACAATCTTTCAATGTATTGTTTTGAGATAGGTCGGTAAAATATTCATTGAAGAGTTTGTTTTGATGTCTGGAGTCACAGACTAAGGTACTGACCCATCGTTTGCTTTGCATTTGCAGACAAGTCAAAAACAAAAATTTATTTGCCATTACTAATCACTCTGAGGTGTGTTACAATAATTTACACTAAGTTTTTGAATAATTTAATATAAACTGTTACACCATGCCAGTATTTGTCATGATGTCTGCAAATGTTTACACTAAGGTAGGTAGCATCTGATTTTTTAAAATGCATTTTAGGCTGTTGTAAATTATCCCATGTTATTCTTCCCATATACAAACTCATGGAGTGTGCTGGATCTGATGGTATGGGCAAAAAGTCTGTTAAAATAATACATTTCAATTACTATTATGTGTTTTTACAGTAGTTGGAGAATTTTTTACACAGTTCATTTATCTGCTTGTCAGAAATAAGACAGTTATGCAATGGAACTAACAGGAAATGTAAAATGCTAAGGAAGCATGTAAATGAATATTTACACTTCCCACAATGCCTCTGTAGGGTACAAACTGTATGTGTAGCTTTCATTATACCACACTTCCCACAATGCTTCTGTATGGTACATACTACTGTATGTGTAACTTTCATTATACCACACTTCCCACCACAAGCAGAATTAATAAAGTAGCACGACAATCATTAAAAGCTTCATGCTGGTTTCGGCACAAAACCCCTAGACCAAAAGGGGCGCAATGCTAGAAGCACGAGTTGCTTCCCTCAACTGGACAGATTTTCTTAACAAAGCGCGAAGAAGGAGTGTATCTGTATATGTAAGGTCTGTGACAGTAGTTCCTAGAACTCCTGTTGCTGGTTGAGTGATATAAAGACATGAATAGGGTTTTGTTGTGCACCAAAACACACACATCCCCAGACTGGGAATTTTCATAATTAAAATTTGAATTTAAAGACATGGATTATGCTGTTTGTTAGTATTTCTTTTTAGATTTTAGAAATGTTCCAAAGCTACATGGACCATGAAGCCTTTGTTTTCTGGTGATGAATTGATTTTGAATTTGAATATTTTTATCAATATTGTATGATTGACAATATTTTTTATGGAAGAAATATATTGATATTACCTTGGAAATGGTTACTTTGTTGCAAATCTTAGACTGCTTGAAATTTTCAGCAATGGGGTACGTTTGCTCGCACTTGGTGGCTCTATGATGCCAGTCACCAATGTCCACACCTCTCTGCCCATCGTATAATACCTTACCTACAGGGGAAACACAAACCTGTCTACAGTCCAATGAGTAAGTAGGAAACGTGGTCTAGTTGTTAAAAAATGTAATATCAGGGTTCCCAAGGGCTCTAAAATTTGAGGGTGACCATCACCTGCAAGTCTAAAATTTTGAGGGATGATGATCACTCCCAAATAATTTTTTCCAGTGAAAGCATTATATGTGTGTATTGTGTCAGAAATAGCATGAACTAACTATAGATAACTAGAAAGAGATCTAGAATGTGTTAGGTAAGAGGTTGTTTAGATCATTGTAAGACAGGTATTATGGTAAATCTGTAAAATGAAGATTTTTCTTTCATTGAAACTGACTGGACAGTACTACATAACTTGGACTGTAGACTATTTCATTTTTTCTCATACATGTGTACACTTATTTGCTGACTCCTAGATAATATAAAAACATTCTAAATTTCTTCTGCAGTCGCTGCCTGAAGTAATTCTCTGCTTTCGATACCTTGATGCGAAATAAGCTACCATTTTTGATTTTGCACCACTTAAATTCTTGGGCTTTTCTGATGACTTTTTTTTTTTATAGTTTTTTTTCTTTTTGCATCCTTATAGTTTCAATTTTTGGGGTTACAGACGTTCCATCCCAACTGTTCTTTTGTCAATATTTTTAGCCCCTGAATTTCTAGTTTAAAAAAAAACGTCGGAAGCAACTTCATGATAACTAGGGTTGGTAAAAACACTGAATCGGACTGAAAAGACCAAATTGGGGCTGAAAATGCTGAATTGGACCTGAATGGGCTTGAAAACACCGAATTGGACCTAAATCGAACATTAAAAACCGAATTTTCAGCCCCGATTCGGTGGACTTAATACTTATATAGTAAAACCCTCAGGGAAGCGTAAACGTGTCTCTCCTTGCACTTTGCAGGTGGTCTCTCCTTCCAGGTAGAGGTCACGGAGGCAAAGAACGGCCCTCCCTTTCACGCCAAACATAAATGCTTTCTCTTTCTCTCCAAAAATTATTCCTGTGCAACACATGATGTTTATTTTTATAACAAAATCCAGTATGTTTATGTACTGTGCCAACAATGCAACATTATCATTAGGAGCAATATCAACTATCAAAGGGTCCATGAATGGGCACCCACTTCAAACTCACACAAAAAAGTGCACCTGATCACCTCAAATGAGGTTAAATTTCTTAAAACATTACATGTGCTGAGGGGAGGAAAGTCAGATATCTGTCTGGGTTGCTTCTCCTGTCCATTTCATGCTAATGTCCTCCAAAATGTGGAATATTAGCTGTGAAATCATCGAACCCAAGTTCAGTTGAGCTCATCATAGCCTTGTCCAAAAACAGACACACAGACAAAACTTAGCCTGTGCATGGGTTTGGACAGAGAACAAGTGTTTTTATTCCCACACAACTTTTGTCTTCTTCACAGGTGCATTCTCTGTGCATACGCATGATGCACACGTTTAAGGGATTTTTCTGTTTGCTTTTTTGGTTCAAAGCAGATTGATGGTACATCACTGCAGACACCATCCGAAGTCAGCAGGAAAAAGTAGCTTCCTTTTGACATTTTAGCGAGATGTAAGACTGACAACAGGCCTGCTTACTCCTAACAGTGCTTCCACTGACTGCTACCAACTCCCGCTCTAAATTTCTGGTGGCATTCATAGATCTTTGTTATGAAAGCTTCCCTCAGGGACCTTCAAAGGGCTGGCTGAGGGGCTGCGGGGACTGCCTTGTTGCTCTAACAGCGTTGGGGGTCAATCAGGACTGCACAGTAGTGGTCACGGTCGCTCTTAGCAGTGTGGTCGCTCTTTCAAGCTGCATTTGTGTTGAAAACTGATCGTTTCCTAATGTTTAGGGTTGTTCATACCAGGGGGTTGTTTATACCAGAGGGTTGCTCTAGTCAGTGGTTGCTCTCACAGGTTTCACTGTAGTATAAACAGTAACATAAAGGCATTTGCTTGTACAGGGGAATTGAGTAAACCAGTAACTGTTCTGTGTGTGTGGCTTTCTTTATGTGTAGGTGATGTTGGCGACCATGTGGTTGTCATTAACACTAGAGACATTGCCATGCAAGGCACATATTGGCGGACATTCAAATATTTTCACCATACTGGGTAAGATTGCTTTTTGGGAATTAGCATTATTGCCAGGGACTGAGGTAGATCTGTCCTTTCAATCTTTGTGTTTTGGGGAGGGTGATGTGAAAAGGCAGTCAGTGTGTGTGTGTGCAGATGTAATATGAGGGAAGATTGTGTGTGTATGTGACAGTCATACAGGTTACGTGTACACTGAATTTACTTGCGTCTTTTGGATACCTTAGTAATTGTGAAATGATGAGTGGAAATTTGTTCTTGCATTTAGTTCCTTATCAAAAATGTGTTGCCATCCTTTTGTGATATGCAAAGCTTCAGGGATTAAATTCTCACCTAGGCACAGAAAGAGAACAATGACATCCCTATCAAAAAGGCTAATTAGCATATAGCTAAAGGCTTCACTCCTTCAGACATTGAAATTCTCACGCAGGCACCGAAAGAGAACAATGGGATCTCTATCAATAGGGCTAGGGCTAGTTAGCATATACAGTTGTGCTACTACCACTACTAGCAATAATAATAATGAACATTTAGCATAGCCCCTTTTCTCACAAGAGCTCAGAGCGCTGTACAAATCAGGGACACACACACACACAATCGGCACACAGGTAGGTAATTGATTACAAGTAAGTCCAGAATAGGTGTGTTTTAGGGGCAGACCTAAAGGACTGTAGAGAGATAGATGAGTGAATATGTAGAGGGAGGGAGTTTCAGATATAAGGTGCGGCAAAGGAGAATAGCTTTTAGTCCTAACCCGAGGAGATGTAAGATGAAAGGAATCATCTGAGGAGCAAAGAGTTCTTGTGGGGATGTAAGTATGAAGAAGATCTGAGAGATAGACGGGGGTGTAAGTATGAAGATTTGAGAGATGGACGGGATCAGCAGCACAGAGCTGCCAACCCTTACGGTTTCGCCGTAATTTTTTACGGTCAAGATGAATTCTTACGGTCTTCCGGTCAGATTGATTTTTTCCGGTGAAAGAAATCTCGGAAATTACGGTTGTCGAACGTAGCGAAAAGCAGTACAGAACAGCTGTTTATCTAGACTAACTGAACGCCCCCCTGGCTGAGTGACTGGCAACCCCACCTTCCATACTTCTACTAGGGATGTATCGCGAGATTTGATTAGCCAATCCACCTTGTCTCTTTTCTGTGACCCAATCAGAAGCCCTGATTGACTTTCAGGGAAAGCGCATTTCTTCAAATTCAACAATGGCTGACGAAAACAGTTCGATTCCCCAACGAAAAAGCGTGGAGCCAAAAGATGGTTCTAAAAAAAAAAGCGAAAACATATTACCAGAAGTTTTTGCCAGGATACTCCAAGGAATTCCCATGCATTGTTGCTTTTAAAGGGTTGAACGCGTATGCACGATGTGTTTCATGTGAACTTGATTTTAAAATTTCGCATGGTGGTCTGGACGATGTCAGCAGGCATTGTAGTTCTGCTCGCCACGTTAAGAAAAGTTTGGCACTTATTTTGACGAATTTTTTTCCACTTTCAAGCCAGAATCTTCGGCCGAGCTATCAGTCATTCGGGCAGAGACCCTATTTGCACACTTTTTGGTGGAACACAACATCAGAGTCAGCGCTGCTGATCATGCCTGGCCTCT
This sequence comes from Lanistes nyassanus, assembly GCA_004794575.1. Lineage (NCBI taxonomy): Eukaryota > Metazoa > Mollusca > Gastropoda > Architaenioglossa > Ampullariidae > Lanistes > Lanistes nyassanus. The sequence goes on along the minus strand of SMGT01002347.1, from coordinate 9,449 downwards.
GTTTTGAGCAATGTTTCCGGACAGCAAGATCGCTGCTGAATACAAAAGTGGCTGAACGAAAACAGCGGAGCTTATTAAAAGCATGCAGCAGAACGAAACCTTTGCACTTGGTGATGCAATGAAGAAAGGGCCATTCGTCATTGGCACAGATGGCGGCCAGGAGGGAGGAGACAAGTGCTATCCCATTGTTGTCCGTGTATTGAACAACAGCGGTATTCAGACCGAGCTGTTGTGCTGTCCATCGTGTGATGAGGCTTAAACAGGAGAAAACATCTTTGCCCTCCTGGATAAGGAACTCAGTGCCTTCGGTATTTTATGGGAAAATTGCCTAGCCTTGGTGTGTGACAATGCCAATGTAATGTCTGTCAGTCACAAGGGAGTGATTTCCTTCATCCGAGGAAAACATGACTGTGAAACATTGCTTGTTGTGTTTTGGAAAAAAATCTTCCTGACAAAATTGTAATCTTCCAGACAAATTTTCCAAATCTTACTGAGAAGTACTGAACGGGGTTGGCAGCTCTGGCAGCATTGAAGGTGGAGAAACGGAGACGGTCGACTGTGTATTTAATTCTAGCCTCTATAGGTAGCCAGTGCAATGTGGAGAAACGGAGACAGTCAACTGTGTATTTAATTCTAGCCTCTGTAGGTAGCCAGTGCAATGTGGAGAAACAGAGACAGCCGACTGTGTATTTAATTCTAGCCTCTGTAGGTAGCCAGTGCAATGTGGAGAAACAGAGACAGTCGACTGTGTATTTAATTCTAGCCGCTATAGGTAGCCAGTGCAATGTGGAGAAACGGAGACGGCCGACTGTGTATTTAATTCTAGCCTCTATAGGTAGCCAGTGCAATGTGGAGAAACGGAGACAGTCGACTGTGTATTTAATTCCAGCCGCTATAGGTAGCCAGTGCAATGTGGAGAAACGGAGACAGTCCACTGTGTATTTAATTCTAGCCTCTGTAGGTAGCCATTGCAATGTGGAGAAACGGAGACGGTCGACTGTGTATTTAATTCTAGCCTCTATAGGTAGCCAGTGCAATGTGGAGAAACAGAGACAGTCGACTGTGTATTTAATTCTAGCCTCTATAGGTAGCCAGTGCAATGTGGAGAAACGGAGACGGTCGACTGTGTATTTAATTCCAGCCGCTATAGGTAGCCAGTGCAATGTGGAGAAACGGAGACGGTCGACTGTGTATTTAATTCTAGCCTCTATAGGTAGCCAGTGCAATGTGGAGAAACAGAGACAGCCGACTGTGTATTTAATTCTAGCCTCTAAAGGTAGCCAGTGCAATGTGGAGAAACAGAGACAGCCGACTGTGTATTTAATTCCAGCCTCTATAGGTAGCCAGTGCAATGTGGAGAAACGGAGACAGCCGACTGTATTTAATTCCAGCCGCTATAGGTAGCCAGTGCAATGTGGAGAAACGGAGACGGTCGACTGTGTATTTAATTCTAGCCTCTGTAGGTAGCCAGTGCAATGTGGAGAAACAGAGAAAGCCGACTGTGTATTTAATTCTAGCCTCTATAGGTAGCCAGTGCAATGTGGAGAAACGGAGACAGCCGACTGTGTATTTAATTCCAGCCTCTATAGGTAGCCAGTGCAATGTGGAGAAACGGAGACAGCCGACTGTATTTAATTCCAGCCGCTATAGGTAGCCAGTGCAATGTGGAGAAACGGAGACGGTCGACTGTGTATTTAATTCTAGCCTCTGTAGGTAGCCAGTGCAATGTGGAGAAACAGAGACAGCCGACTGTGTATTTAATTCTAGCCTCTATAGGTAGCCAGTGCAATGTGGAGAAACAGAGACAGCCGACTGTGTATTTAATTCTAGCCTCTATAGGTAGCCAGTGCAATGTGGAGAAACGGAGACGGTCGACTGTGTATTTAATTGTAGCCTCTATAGGTAGCCAGTGCAATGTGGAGAAACAGAGACGGCCGAATTCTAGCCTCTATAGGTAGCCAGTGCAATGTGGAGAAACGGAGACGGTCGACTGTGTATTTAATTGTAGCCGCTATAGGTAGCCAGTGCAATGTGCGCAGATGAAGTGTGATGTGGTCAGAACGTGGGACCCTGAGTACAAGATTGGCAGCGTTGTTTTGGACTTTCTGAATGCGCTGTATAAGATTCTGAGGACATCCAACCAGAAGTGAATTGCAGTAATCTGCAGGAGAGCACAAAAGCCGAAATGAGAGTTTTAGTCACTTTGACAATGGCGAATGGAGCCAATGTGACGGAGTTTGCAGTTTACAGAAAGGATAAGGTTTGTGACAAGGAGTTGCATTGAAAGGTCAGACTCCAAGGAGATACTGAGATTTCCGGCAGTTTGAGAGAAATGAACAGTAGTGCCACCAACCGTTAGAGACTCAGGAAAAGCTGGAGAGGTGGACATTTTGGGTGAAGAGATAGTAATGGCCTCTGGGGTTTATTTTTTCATCATTTAGCTTAAGTTTGTTAGATGTTATCCAGCATTTCACATCACAGATACAGTCCTGCACGGATCCAATTAGACTGTTCAGCTGAGAAAGGTGGACAGACTTCTGCAGCTGAGAATTGTCTGCAAAGGAATGGGGAAGAACAACGTGTTTAGAGATGATGTCGCAGAGAGGAGTGGTGTACAGGATGAACAGAACAGGTACCAAGACAGCCTTGAAGAACCCCACATGAGATTCGTGTCTATGCTTGAATCATGTGACCAATGCTCTCTTAGCAGTTTCCGTTCTCACACACAGCAGCCAACTGTCGGGTTGCATCACATGCAGTTGCAATCCCTGACGTGTAACAGCTGAGATGGACACTACTCAGCTGGGGTGTTTTAGTTTTTAGTGTTAGAAGGGACTAGGAGTTAGTTTGAAGACAGGAGAATTTTTAGTGGAAGAAACGTGAATCCAGAATGTTGCATTGAGGAGGAATTAGTTTAGAGAAGGTAGTGAGCTAGTTGAAGGAAAAGAAGTCGAGTTAGATTTGTATGCACGTGAATCAGTGAGGTTGTGAGAGTGTAGGTAATAAATTGGTGGGTCCTTTTATTCTTCTACACTGTTTCGTGCTTTTTGTCCTGTGTTGGTCGGTCAGAACAAACATGCCCACATACCCCTGGTCGCATGGTGATTGACGTGTGGCTGGGAAGATGTTGTATGTGACAGAAATGAGGTGGTTAGGGAGCTGAGCAAGACCACATTTTATCAAGATCATTGTGGTACAGAGTAGGTTTTTTCAACAGAGGAGTGACGAGTGCAGTTTTGTACACATCTCTCAGGAATTACACCCTATAACAAGTCGTTGACAAGCTTAGTCAACAGTGGCAGAACCACATCCAGACACTCATATAGCAGTTTCATTGGAATGGGATCAAGATCCCACGTTTTAGGGACTGATTTCTTCAGGACATCAAGAACATCATTCTGTGACAGCTGCAAAAGTTCTGAATGGCACACCTTGAAATTCTTTACACAGTGAGTATGGAACAGTAGGCTGGATATCAAGGTCTCTTCTAAGTTGATCAATCTTTGCACTGAAAAACTCCAAAAAATTCTAGGAAGAGACGAAGAGGGATAGACAAAGGAAAGGAGAGCTTTTCCCTTCCTGCTGCAAAGTCTGCTTGTGACAGAATACAGTTCTCTGCTTGACTTGGATTCAGTAATCTTCATGTTGAAAAATCGAGTTTTCGCATTATGCAGCAGAAGTGTGACAAAATTCCTAGCTCTGTGATAGATCTGCTTGTGAAGTCAGTCCTGATGGCCTCCACTGCACCTCCGTTTGCCTCCTCCCCTTCTTTGCATCCAGCAACTGCTTTCCAAGGAGACAAAACTATGAGCAGGACGCCCTCTTGCTAAAGATCCTGCTTGCAGAGGCAGGGGCATGCTTATCTAATAGTGCCCTGAGGACAGTGTTATACTGGTTGGCTGTGCAGTTGTCAGGGGAACCAAGCTCAGCCTGCATGTGGTGTCAGCACGAGCCAGTCATATTAATGCAAAATGACATTATTTGGCCACCACCTTTTCTGGTGTCTGTCATGTCAGAAGAGTAGCAGCTGCATTAACTCGTGCTGAAAGGCTCACCTGTAAACCCAGATAGCATTTTCATATCTCCGTCGACCACCTCTGAACTTCTGTTGCTTCCTTTTGTTTTTGCATAGGCACGCAGGTGGAGCATGAATTCCAAACTAGCGCAGTGTTGCACCCCAGCAGGGAAATGGCAGATCAGGTGCACTGAAGAGACAGAAGTTCAGTTCCACTGTACTTGAGCAGGCGGCACTGCCACTGAGCTGCTGTGAACACAAGCTATGCTAACACAACTTGACACACAAAAGCAGCAAACGTCTGGCAGACAAATCAGGTCTCAAGTTCCTTGTCTGTGGTCAGAAAGTGCCAGAAAAGATACCGAAAGGACGAGCAATCCATTGTGCACACAACTATTCCATTCGCAAGACTAGAATCGCAACCAAACTCTCGCAGACAGGCATTCATTGCCAGAGCTATTTCCTCAAGCACTTAAGGTGAAGTGAACACAGCTCAGCTCCCAATGGTCACCATAATACTTGATGCCCTTCGCTCACTATAGCCTTGACATTGTGAGCATATTGATGAAGCAGAACGATGACCATTTTGTATGTTTTCAAAGTCTTGTTACTCACAAATGGAATGATTTTGTTAGATTTTTGCAGTTTGAAATAGCATCTTACACTGATTACAAATAAAATGTTTATAAGCAGGAAAATCTTTAGTATAAGAATGTAGCTACAAGAATTACAAGAATTTAAGCAAGTTTCTTTCCTGTAATAATCAGATACCCTGGAGGCTTCAGCCAAGCATCTGCCTGGAGGGTTCATGAGATTGACCCGACACGTGTGAGTAATGTAGATACTAGCGTTTAATCCTGTGATTAGAGCTTTAGTGTCTAACTGTATACTTAGAGGTGTACTCTTTGTGCTTAGTTGAAACCAGTTAAATTTGCAAGTATGCTTTATATTGTAGTAATTTAAGCCAAAAAATAACAGAAAAGTATCCGCAAACCTCTGTGCTTCTCAAGAAGATTCCATGGTTCAAGAAATCTCTTATAGGTTTCATGATTTACTTCGCCGTCATACGCGACCTCAGCCATGGCCCCAGCAATAAGTGAATAAATTTAATCGCAGACTGGAAAGAGGGGCCTCCTTTTTCACACTTTGTCTGATTCTGCTTATTGATTAGACACAATGCTTACTTCTCGTTAAAGAAATTTGAGCATGCGACCAAGGGAGCTTACCATACCCAAACACATAGCAAAGAGAGGGTCAAAAGAAAGTAACTTGTCAGATCTCCCTTGGTCGCGTGCGTCTGCAAACCGTTATGTTGAGCGCTTCAAGTGCTTCTGTTGGAGTGATACATTTATTCAGTTAAGTAACTAATTTTATTTATCTGTTCCTGAAGAAGGGCTAATGCCTCAAAATATTGACCCTGTCTTTGTTACATTTTTGGTTAAGTTCCTTTGTTGTTGTATTTACATTTTACTCCAAACAGCAGTCATGTGCTTCTTTCCAGATTAAATTTATCTGTCATAGGTGTCTGTTTTTATGATATCTAAGGCATGGCAAAAACTGAGTTCAGGTTCAGGGTAAGGTAACCTACCTCTAATACATCTGAAACACCTGTGTTCAGGTTCGGGGTAAGGTAATCTCACCCTGACCCATGTAAAACAGCTGTGTGGGAAAGAGACGCTATTCATGACAGAGAGGCTGACAAATGGCACAGCTTGTTGCCTCTTGATGGTGATTTCTGTAAACCCCACAAAACACAAAATATGTAGGTTTTTTGGGGGGAAATTTGCTGTAAGACCTTTTGAATAAAAAAGGAAGGAGCTTGCAGATAACCTGTCGCGAATGCTCATGATTTGTGTGTGTGTATGAATGGGTTGCGTAAGCCATCATAACATTTGTAAAAACAAAATTCACCCATCTGGGAAAGTAATAAATGTGTTTTCTGCTTTTGTTTCCAACTATAACTCCTGATGCTGCATGCTTGAGAACTGAGTACAGGTGATAAATCACATATCTGAAATGTTGGATTGTGGATTTTTCAGATAATGTATAATTCAGTGTATGCTCGTTTGCCTGGCAACTTACAGAGACGCCATCTGATGGAACGGCTACATCTTTACCCTGATAGTGTGAGTATAAAATGTATTTCCCAAGGAAGTGTATCACATTAATTCTCTCTGTGTATGAAAGAGAAGGAGCGGCAGGGGTTAATAGACAGAGTGGGTCATTTGTTTCAGGACTTGAAACGTACACCCCAGTCACCCTTCCAAGGGGGAAAAGTCATAAGATTGTGAGACTGAGGGCCTGTATCAGATAAAAATCTGTGAAACCATGAGTAGATAAAGATTTTGTGAGTGTTAATGACATCTAAATAGTTTGTCTGAGGGCCTGTATCAAGTACAGATGTGTGAAACCATGAGTACATAGAAAATGAGCATCAGTGACTTCTAGACAATATGTCTGTGGGTATGTGAAGGATTTATTGTCAAGATAGATTTAGGGAAAGAACGTTTGTTCTCAGCTTGCTTAAAGAGCTACTGCGACCAACATTTTTTTAAAAGAAACAGTTGAGCATCTTTAACAAATCACAAACCACATGAAAAAGCTTGAAGCCACTTTAGAGGTATTTGACTGTGAACATGGACATTTTCACCTGCCCGCTCAAAACATCGCCGCACTTTCTGTCCTGGGTGGAAATTAACCTGTGACGTCATGATTGTGTAAGCTAGGATCGTCTGCTTGCGTGCAGTGGCATGGAGAGTGAATGGCTTCATATGTTCTGAGAAAACAGCGATGGTAAGGACAGTCCTGTTAAGACCGAGGCAGATTAATCTTGGTGACAGTGACGAATGCTTCATTAACGATGTTAATGTTCAAAATGGGCTTTACCTTCCAAACCATACTGTCCTTCAAGTTCAGATCTCCTTGCAACACAAATGTTGCCTCTTGGGAGTTTACTTTTCCCTTAACGCGTCGTCCTTGCGCTCGCCCCACACAACCGCCATTAAAGTAAGGGTAAACTCTCCATGGCGACTTTGTATGCCTAAATAGAATCAAATCTGGGGAATCGCGTGGCACTAGTCATTTTACCAGAAGATCGACCGATCAGTCACTATTTTAGTCAAAAGTTCTGCATTGAGGAGACTGACCTAAAAAACCCGGAACAGCCGAATCGAGGCTCGTGACATCACCAGGGTAACAACAAAGACGGCATGCCACGGTCATACGAAACCCCCGAACAGCCACGGTCTAAATAAAAGGTTTTAAAAGTATATCAAGCATCAGAATGCACTTTCTGAATTATCTGATGCATAATATGCCAAAAATCGACACTTGAGTACGTACATTTTAAATATTTGTGTCAGTACAGTTATCGTCTGCTCGTCTGCCGTGTAATACCGAACACTGGAACAGCCACCGAAATCCATGGTTTTAGGTCTAAATAAAAGGTTTTAAAGGTATATCAAGCATCAGAATGCATTTTCTGAATTATTTGATGTATAATATGCCAAAAATTGACACGTACGTATATTTTAAAGATTTATGTCAGTACTGTTATCGTCTGCTCGTCTGCCGTTTATACGAAATACCGAACAGCCAGGAACAGCCACCGAAATCCATGGTTTTAGGTCTAAATAAAAGGTTTTAAAGGTATATCAGGCATCAGAATGCACTTTCTGAATTATTTGATGCATAATATGCCAAAAATCGACATTATTTGTGTACGTACATTTTACAAATTTGTGTCAGTACAGTTATCGTCTGCTCGTCTGCCGTGTATACGAAATACCGAACAGCCACCGAAATCCATGTTTTTAGGTCGAAGTAAAAGGTTGTGAAGGTATATCGAACATCAGAATGCAATTTCTGAATTGTTTGATGCAAAATATGCCAAAAATCGACACTTGAGTAGAGTACATACATTTTACAAATTTGTGCCAGTACAGTTATCGTCTGCTCTTCTGCCGTGTATACCAAAATCCATGGTTTTAGGCCTAAATAAAAGGTTTTAAAGGTATATAGAACATGAAAATGCACTTTTTGAATTATTTTATGTATAATATGCCAAAAATCGACACGAGTTCGTACATTTTACAGGTTCGCGTCAGTACTGTTATCGTCTGCTCATACAAAATACCAAACAGCCACGAAAGATCATGGTTTTAGGTCTAAATAAAAGTTTTTAAAGGTATATCCAGCATCAGAATGCACTTTCTGAATTATTTGATGCATAATATGCCAAAAATCGACACTTGAGTAAGTACATTTTACAGATTTTACAGATCTGCGCTTCTGCCGTGTATCATTCCATTTCAAAACGCCGAATACGGAATAGCCACAATTCGATCGGTATAGCATGTGCAAGAATGGATAAGCTATTATCAAAATATACTTTTATAAGTTTCTGATGCACAATATACCAGAAAAAATCACAGATGTATGGAGCTTTTGAAGGTATGTGTTTGAAATGTCATCGTATCCTTGTCTGTCGAGATGCACGAATAGCCAAGAACAGCCATGAACAGCCATCAAAAGCTATGGTTTTAGGACTAAAAAGGTTTTAGAGAATGCACTTTTATAAGTATTGATGCACAGTATGCAAAAAAATGACACTTTTTTAAGCTCCTGTAAAGACTTGACTGAAATTTTATCGTCTTTTTACTGGTGTTTGTCCCGCATATTTTCCCCATTTTGATCTCTCTACTCGAACACCGCCAGTTTCTCACATAGCAGAAGTGAAGATACCCTGTTGACGTCATATGGGGAGGGGACATAACCGATGTCAAGTTTTCCAGATACATGTTCACAGAGTTATCTTTTTGCATTTTTTTGGTGCACTTTTAATATATAAATAAACGTCATACTGAAAGTTTACCTCAGATAATGACGTTTTCATGTCATTTCCCATGTGTTAGTGCAGTATAAAAGGGTTGTTAGGTTTGAGTGTACACTCTCTTTAAGGTGATGACGTGTAGATGGAAAACTTATTACTGTATTACTTACAATTATTACATGCTTATCTCTCAGCACACCGTGGCACAACCCCCCATCCACCTACAGTCTCCCCACAACCCAAAGAATAACAAGACTCCATAATACAGTGAGAGAAAAGAGAATATTATTTACAGATAGCAAGTATTTTCAGAATGAATAATAATCTGGACTTACTAAAAGAGGATGACTCCCTGGCTTTCTTTCTGGTGAACTAAAATGAGTTTCCTGCCACCACTTGCTCTACTGTTTCACTGCACACGCACCATGACCACGTGTAGAACAGACAACAATTTCACCTGGAAGTTGTAGAGTTGACATGGCGTAAAGAAAGCTGTCCTGATATAGGGTGCCCCTCTCTGATGTCCTGAAGACTGATGCCAGAAAGCCCCCGCGGGCCCGGCTTCACGTGCCGGGGGTGAGCACCCAGCCTTTCTCTGGCTGG
>SMGT01002346.1:157447-196276 GCA_004794575.1 Lanistes nyassanus | reverse complement strand
CCTCCGCACTCTGCACTGGCTCCCCATTCAGGCTCGCATCGATTACAAGTTGTCTACTGTCTGTTTCAATTTTTTCACCGGTGCATGCCCCAGCTACTTTTCAGAACTTCTTACAATCTACACTCCAGTGAGACAGCTCCGCTCCTCTTCCGACGATCGCATTCTCGCAGTACCCCGCATCAGGACAAAAACATGGACAGCGCATGTTCACCTTCTCGGCATCCACCCAATGGAATTCACTTCCCCACAACATTCGCCACTCCCCATCACTGCAGACTTTCAAACGAAACTTACAAACTTTTTTTTCCGAAAGTACCTTGACTGACGTCCCGATTGCCTGTCTGCATTAACATACAACTTTCTCTGTTCATCGTCTCTTATGATACTTTTCCACCAACTGTGACTGAAGGACGATCTGTTTCCCAACCTGTTGGTCAGTGGTGCGTTCGTCTCTCCCTCTGTGTGTGTTCGTTGTTTTCACTAGCGTGTCTGTGTCCATCGTCCGCGCGAAGTGTGCATGAAATGTGTTCTCGCGCGTTAAAAATCCACATTTTATTTTATTTATTATTTATTTATTCCCCTCTTGGCGCCCCGGCTGACCAGATAGGGCAGATAGGTAAGAGACCAGCAGTTTCCAACGGTTCAAGAAAACTCTCAGCCTGTCAGGTTCCCCTGTCCCCCCTCCTGCCACAGAGGCCGCCCACAAGGGATCTGCAGGTATCTCTTGCCTTCTCCGCCTAGTTCCAGGTGACACCCTCCCCCCTCGTCTTGATGTCTGCCTCCAGATCTCGGCATTATGGGTTTCTTGGCCTATCTCTGTTCTGTTTCCCTTGTGGTTCCATTGAAGGGTTTGTCTGGTGGTGTCGGTTGCAAGGTTGTGGAGATTATGTCCACTTCATAACCATCGCTTAGAACAAAACTATGCTCCAAGATACACAGCCTTATATTGGGAGTACTAGGCAGGACAGGTCAGGCTTTATGCCACTTTTTTTGGATACCTGTTTTCTTGAGTGACCTAGAATGAGTGGTGACCTTACAACAGTCTTTGACTATTGTAATAATCCATTTCAATCACCGTTTCAGCACACGTCTGCAAGGTAAGGTTATGTTTTTGAAACTGATCATTATTGTTAACAACTCAAGTTTTTTACAAGTAACGAAAATCCTTCGGGTGTAGGCAACGCACGTCAGATAAACTTGGTGTATTAAAACTAGTTTCAGAGCTGAGCTGGACATTGGTATCTCCTCTCCATCCGTAAAGCTGGGTGTTTGCGCGGTCGATTTACAGTAAGACTGTACGTACTACTGTAGACGAAGACGGTGATAAAGACGACCTACTGAAAGCGAAAGTATCGCGCATGCGCACTGGTCTGTGGGAGAAGGACTATAGCTTCATGTTTTCTTAGCCACGAGCGGCCACAACAGGGGAAGTGACTCAAAACTTAGAACCAAGTCTCTGCAAAGTTGTACGTAATCTCACAGTTTTATTAGCTGTTTTCATTCATGTAGATCTCTGGTCATTTTGAACAGTTATTTTTTTCCTAATACTAGATTTTTTAAAAGAGTATTTTACATTTTAGTCTTGATAAAAAATGTCTGGATGCCTTTACTGGAACCATAGAGTATAGACACATGTCGATGTCCTATGCTCAATCATGCTGAAACAGAGCAGAGCTATGCGCACAGTAGTAACAAACTTACAAAAAGACGTTAGGCTCAGTTGAATAGAAAGTAGATTAGCAGATGAAGTGGGAGACTAGTTAATAAAACCTTTTAAACTGCTAGAGTGATTCGAAAGAAAGAACTGTTTTAAATTTTGATTATTTCGTTACAAGTTTGATATGTATGTTGATTTGTAAAAATTTAAAAACAATATTCATTATTTCATTGGTGAAAAGGCCTTCTAACGCCACGGGAATCACGTATTTCTAAAAATTTCTTACAAGTTGAAACTATTTTCGAAACGATGACACTTTTTTTTAGCTGTTGTATCGGGTAGCATTTTATCCCTACTTTCGTTTCTCAGGCATTGATGTGTACATCTTAATATCTGTTCTACATTATCATAACTTTTTAGTCTTTGTCTTTCTAAAAAAACAAACCCCTGCCCTTCCCCTTCTCCCACAAAAAATGCAAATGTAAGAAACATATCTGTTTATCAGAGACTAACCCATAGTAATAGTTAGACTTGCATTTTACAAACGATTCACATGTAATTAGCAACACTGGTGTTTCTTAATAGTATTCTCAATTCAGTTAATCACACCATTGGTAGATGCAGTGAGTTCATAAACATAAGTTTTCCACTTTCAGTCCTGACAGTAATCTTTCAGTGTTATAATATTGATATGGCCAAAGTCAGATAAAGAACCACAAATATTTGTGCTATGCTTGAATATTCCCTGTGAATATGAGTTTCTTTACAATAATTTGAAATCCCCAAAATTTTTGAACTATATATCAGTTAAGAAATACCTGAAATGATTTTAACTGCTCAAGGCCTGCCTTTTTCGCTGCTTCCCAATTGCAGACCAATCATGGCAGAGAGTGGGCTGCAGCTGGTAGATGGTTTGGTCACCCATGTTATTGATCCCAGTAACTTCTTTCTACGTCTTGGACAAGGTACTAGTAATGACTATAGTAGGAAGCAGAAGATTATAAAATATAGTGAAACGTAAGATAAGTTTTAGGGTTGAGGCCAAAGGTGTCCAAGAAGAAAAAAAGTCAGCTTTCTAAAGCATGTAACTTGGAAAACAAAAGTAGTGCTTATTTTAACACACAGCTTGGCTTAACTTTGTCTTCACAGGCACACATAGTACTGGTGTAGGAATTCAAAGTACTTTCTTGTAATTTTCAGATGAACACATGAAAAGCTTTCATGAGTTTGAGAACTATCTCAACAATTATTGTCAGCATGTATCTCCAGCAGAGGTAGAGAATATAAATGTTGGCTCTAATGTTCTCGCAAAATCCTCTAAAAGAACTCGTCGGGGTGACAACCAGTGGAGGAGAGCAACTGTATTTCGAGTTGACAGGTACATTAAGTTCAAGCGCATTTATTAGACGCACAATGAAGCTACAAATGCAGTGAATAAATCATGGAAAATCGTTCTTTCACCATATTTCAGTGGTGTGTTTTTCATAGTCTGATGGAAATTTAAAAAAATGCTGATTATGTTGATGATAACTTTTGCATTTGTGTCGCTGGAAAAAAGAATTTGGCAGGGTTTTCTTAAGCATTAATGTGTGCATCTTAATTTGTATCTGTTCTACATTATCATACCTCTTTAATCTTTGTCTTTCTAAAAAACCTTGCCTTTCCCCTTCTCCCACATGTTTTCTGTTATGTTATTAGAAAGTTATTGTTGTTTATGAATTAAATATGGCTTATTTCTATACTCAACAGGGAGAAGGACAAATGTGATGTCTTTTATGTGGATTTTGGAAACTCAGAAAATGTAGCTGTGAGAAATCTCATCACAGCTCTGCCTCCTGATGTATTTTTGGTACCCTGTCTCTGTGTTCCATGTGGCCTTGCTGGGATCATGCCTGTAAGTACACCAGAACTTTTCCCCAGGAGTTCCTTTCCTAAGTAAAACTAAAAAAAAAAAAAGTTCAGATAAACTGTGTGTTCTTCAGCTAGAAAAATGAGACATACTGCAAATGATGAGCAAGTTTTAATAGTAGGATAATAATTTGATAAAGCTTGTATACCCCATTGTTGTTGTCATGATTGACTGGGTACGATGAGCTTGTCACAGTACAGAGATTAAGAAATGTATGGAACGAAACATAAGGTATCATCAGGAATAAAATTTAAAATAATTTTTCATATGCAGTTTTTTGTCGTACCAGAACAGGAGAAGAAAGGTCCACCTTGCAGTTTATAAATATTCCTTTGACGATTTTTAGAAATATTAAAAAAAACATGGTCTTCTGAGGTACCAAAACTCCTTTCAGGCTAATAATTGTTGTGCGTGTACATGGTCTGAAAACCTCATAGGAAAGGACAAAACTGTGATGCCATTCCTCAGTTATTTGCTGATGTATCTTGCATTCTGACCTGGCTTCAGAATACCAATTAAGGTCAGGAGTCACATGCTACACAATGTTTCTCCCATGGTGAAGTAATGCCTTGTTAAATTAATATGTATAGGACTTCACAATTTGAACATAAAACAAAATGAAAAATCAGGAGGACTAAGACTAAAAGATAATTAAAAGACAAATGATGGAAAGATAAGTGATTAGTACTAAAAGATTGATAAAATGTGTTAATGCATTATTTAAAAAAGGGGCAGATTTCTCTTATATTATTAAATTGATTACATACAATAAAATTGACAAACAAAATTACTAAAGGGTGAAAACGTGCTATTTCAAAGCATATAAACTTACAAATATGTGTAGAGTTTCATCTATTTTAGAGTCACCACTCTTGCCACACCTTGAGATGACCAGTGCAAAACTAGTAGATATCTTGATTGTCATTTGTTTTAGTGGATTACTTTAACTACTAAGCCATGGCTATACAGATCTGCCATTTACTCTACATTCAATGATTCACTTTAAAACACAGTTGATTGCAATAGTGTAGCCGGGTGGTGATTACGTAACCCCCCTGGGCGCCCAGTCTGTCGACCCTTGAACTCTTCATAGCCGGCATGGCGTGGATAGTATTATCATGTTTTGATTTAATCGGCCCCGACTTAAAGGTATTTAGACTTAAGCGGTAAGGGCATGTTAAAATACTCCTTAGTCGTAAACAGCGTAGCAGACGACACAGTAGGTGCTTAGTAATAATGTTATGCCGGCTATCAGTCTAATTCAGTGTTTTACAGATTGCAGACTTTTTGTTAAATACATGCCTGCTCTCTGTCCGGTAGATATTGCCTGACATTGAGTTTGACTGAGGAGCAGTTCACGGTCATTATGTCACATACATCTTGGCCACAGGGGCTCCTGACTTAGAAATTATGTTATAACCCTTAGAGCGGGCGTTACTAGTTATTGCTGTAAACCAGCCCTAGTTGTTCGCATCCTCATGGGTTTGTGTAGTGGATTAACACATCAGCGAGGACGCTGATGGGAAAAAGGTTGAGGGGGATGTAGCCGGGTGGTGATTATGTAACCCCCGGGCGCCCAGCCTGTCGACCCTTGAACTCTTCATAGCCGGCATGGCGTGGATAGTAGCATCATGCACCTTACTGGTCGTCTGTTACTCAAGAGTGGGAAACAAAGGGTATCTGTGCAGGGAAGGGCCAAGGACTCACTGTCCGAGGCCACCGTAACCCTTTGACGTAATCTAGGTGCGACCAGGCTTCCCCAGTGAAGGGTAGGGCAACTTAGAGTCATAAGGGGGTCAGGGTCGCTCTAGAACAAGGGTGGACCGAGCATCTCGGCGGGAGGCGGGGGGCGAAAGGTCAGCAACAATGTGCGAGAGCGAGATTAAGAGGAGACGCGACGAGTTCAGTCAGAGTTGATTGGAGTAGTGCATTCATTCAGAGTGCGAGCTTCGAGTGAGTCGCTCGTCCTTTAGCTGCTGGGCTCTCACAGTGACGTGAGGGAAAATAAAAGTTTACATGGAGCTGTGAAGACGACTTGTTGCTGTGTCCAGAGTGGAAGGGTGATAGAGCCATTTCCACAATTAAGAAAGTAACAGACCCGCTACCGCTCGACCCTGTTAAAATAGTTTGAACTTTTAGTATTGTTTTAGATTCTGGCCAGGGGAGTTTTTATGAAAATATTAACTACTTACTTTAAGATAAAAAAATGTAAATGAAACATCATTTTATTCAATCATTACCGTCAGTACTGTGTGTGTGTGTGTGTGCATTGTGGCTGGGCAGGCATTTAAGGTAAAATTACTTATGTGAGGTCTGGGTATGGCAGCTTCTCCTGGAATTCAAGGAGGAATCAGTATCATTAGGATCTGCTGATATAAACATTTTGGTATCTCAGCTTGCAGGTTCCTGGACATCCAGAGGCGTTAAGACATTTGAACAACTGGTGAAAGGAAAAAAGTTTAAAGTGATTATCCACACCTTTGACCAAAGTCGAATGTATAGGACAGTTGCCATGTACCATGGGTAAGCGATCCTAACTGCAGCATGCAAACTTAGGAATAAAATAGCTATTTAACTTAGATTTTGCATCTAGGCAGTTTGCGTAGCCAGTTCACAGATGGTGGTATTCAACATGCTCAGCATAGCGCAGAACTAATTTGCCAAAAATTGACAGGTAAATAATGACAATCTAGACTAACAAAATTAATTTTTAAAAAAATGATATCGGAGGTGAACATTTGAGTAGAAAGTTCATTACTGTTTTGAGCTTTTCCCTCTTAATACCATATACTGTCATGTGTGGGGCATGGTCTTTTGTATTGAGTTGGATAGCACCGATGCTTTTTTAGAAGCATGGCATGCAGGGTACTTGGATAGCCTACATTCTATTCCTTAGAAATATGTGTTATTTTGACCTGGCCATGCGTGTGTGCCTGCTTATTTAGTCCCAGCTTAAATATGCACACATCCATGCTTGTGTGTGTGTGTGTGTGATAGAGATGGTAGTGGTGGGGCCGGGGGGCATTTTTTGAGGATTTTATTTTGGAAAAGTTTTCAGGCACTGTGTTTTTCATTACAGAAGTAATGGAAAGTCACTTGTAGATGACCTGCTGGAGGCAGAGGTTGGACTGGTAAGGATGGGCCTTCAGTTTCTAAGACAAAGCATTAACCTTTCTTGGTACTCGAAGCACTATACATGTAGTTTCAACCAGAACGTAGTGGAGAAAAACCCCCACCCCTTTGAAGTTGTCTGTCACAATAGTTTAAATATAGCACGTTATGTGGAGTGTATGATTTTAATTTTTGATGGTTTACTGTTTTAAATGATGATGGAAAGTTGATTGTAAGCATTGCCTGCATTGTTATGGTGTACTTAGAAAGGTTTTATCTTTCCTTTGGACTGATTGGCTGTTCTTACAGCCAACCAGGGAAGATGTCAAAGCTCACCTTAATGAGATCCCATCAGATTTCTTTGCCAAGGACACTGCACCAGGTTTGTAGTTAATGCAATACACCGCAGTCTGGCTGTCACGAACCCTTATTGCACTAGAAATCACTTAACTCCATTTTGAGTTCCCAACTGGCTTGCACCTATCCAGTTTGATTTCATTAACTTTAACTCAGTCACATTTTACCAGAAACAAGCACCTGGTGTGTGCACCATAAAGTGCCTTAGATGGTATTAGAGGAGAATTTGCAATCGTGTCAAAACAGCCTGCACAGAAAATTATAATGGTCTGAAGGAAGAAGCTGATGATTTCAGATTTTTATTACTTAAATGGGGTGGTGGTGGTGGAATATGCCAATGAGTGCAAATGTTCATGAGGGGCATGGATAGAAACAATATTACTACACAAAATTTAAGTTCCTGCAAGTAAAGTGTAAGTAAAAAGACAAACTTTGGCAATGAAAAGAAAAAGTGTGAAAACATCTTTATCAGAGAACACTAAAAGCTATAGTGAATATAAAAACAAATATTGTATGAAAACGTGTATCGTCTGTTTCATTTTTTTAATGTGATAAGTGATTGTTTTATGGTTGATTTATTGATTCATCTTATGATGAACTTACACATATTGTTTACTCATGACACTTCAGTGACATTTTTAAGAAGCAGCAAACTCAGAGACTAACTTTGTGGAATCATTCGATTAAAATCACACCACTTCTTGCTTGAATGGGTATCAGCCAATTGGCAGATGATATACACACACACCCATGTACTGACTAGTGAGGAATTTTGTTTCTTGTCCTCTAAAACTCATGTTAAGCTGACTGCACTGGAGCTGGTACCTTCTCAGCCGCTGGATTGTTGGCATTACAAAGAAAAACTCATTCTAGAAATATGTCTCTAAATAGGCATTAGTTGTCAATATTTAAGAATCATTTCTATTTATTTATGCTTTTCATAGTGACAAAAATAAGCATTGTTTTTTTAGAAATGCAAAATTATCGCTGGTGAATGATTTTAGGTGTACAGTTTGCAGCTGATTACCGCAGTGTGCCTTATCTTCCAACATCATGTGAGTTTAGAATTGTATAATACTACGAATAAGTATTTTTCTGTGAGAAATTGGAGATTTTATTTAGGAGCATGATAATACAGGGTGCACAAGCACTGAGGGTTTTGGAAATTTTTCAGCTTATTTTCCAGAAGAGCCTGGCATGGAGCTTGCAAATTCTTGCCCTTCCTCTCAGTTGTATTCCTGGAGCATACCCGGCATGGTAGGTTGTCATAGCAACTCTGACTCATCTTCAGCTGAGATTCTGCAAAATGTTGGAACCCCTGATCCCTCCTGGCATGTGACAAGTTTGGTTGAAGAGTTTAGCAAAGTTTCCAGATGGTCTCCCGATGCGGCCGAGAACAGTGTGCTTCGGATAAGTGAAAGCAATGAACATGAGAAAAGTGTGCATGAAAAGATGACAGAGGAAGACTCTGCCAAATATGATTATGAGACCAAAGCATCACATCCAAGCACACTGGTGGAAGCAGAAGCTTGTGCCTTTGGAGAACAAAATAACTGGAATATGGAGGCGGAAATGGTGACGGAGTTAAGAAGTAATCTAGGCAGCAAATGGCAATCTGCGTCCCCAGATGATGTTGTGGTGCCAGGATTCAACTTGTCCGTTTTGAAACAAGGGGTGCTGTCAGCAGCTGAACTTCAGGAAAAGCAAGGTGTTGCAGAGATGGCCAGAAGAAAGGCCCAGCTTCTGCACGACATTGACTTCTGTCACCAGGGGCTGGAACATGAAGCTGCTCATGCTGGCGGTAAGTCATCTGTGCCTAGGAAATGAAAGTTTGCAGCAAGTATGCAAGACCAGGAATTTTAGGCAGCTGTGTATAAATGTCTGCTGTGTTTGTGCTCTTGATTTGAAAGAAAGTGTGCTACTGTGGAAAGCTTGTGTGTGTTTGCATCATATAAGTCTTTTTTTTGTAAATTGTGCTGAGTGTGTATGTGTGTGCGTGTGTGTGTTTTGTGTGCATGTGTGTATATGTATGCATGCATTCATGTGTGTGTGCGTGCATGCATGTGTGCAAGCCCATGCTTAATAATACACATGCATTCATGCTCACATCCATAAAATACTTTCTTCATCTACTTTTACCGAGGACTATATGGAGTTTCCCTACTAGCCACCTCATATACCATGACTTACTGTTTTGTTTTTGGCTTTTTTTGGGTTGGTGTTTCATCAAGAAAGTTAGCTTCATTGACCATCAAGGGTTGTTGGGCTATGCTGGCAAACACATTCCACCATCTGGGGCTGTGGGACATGGGTCAGAATTGAGACATTTCAGATGCAACATTAAAAACTTGCTTTTTTTGTGGCTCTGGCTTCAGTGGCTTGGGTCTCTGAGCTTCATGTCTGTACAGCGGACCCAGAGTACAATTCCCTCAGGATGGGTTAATGCGACTATTGATGCGTCTGGGCCTACAAGCATCTGCACAGACACTGGTTTTTCCTCTTCTGCTCTCCCCCTAATGTATGGACCCGGCGAGGTGCCTTGCAATGTTATATATGACAGTTGGAACCAGTCAGAACAAGTCGCTCCAGATTGTTCCTCCCCATTCAGATTAATAGATGGGATATCTTGAGCCAGACTACTTGCTGATTGCCGAGTACAAGTCTCCTGGAGTGTTCATCTGAGGCTATAAATGACGTGGACATAGAGGGCCAGCTACTGTTGCTGACCTTGTCAGTGTACTATGTATGACTGACGGAGCAACACGGAGGGTCAGACTCTTGCCAAAAAGAGATGATCTTGAACGTCATCAGACTGTTGCTGGGACATGGAGCTGCAAGATGTGGCATCTGTGGTAGTCCTGTTCAGCATCATGAATGAGAAGCGTTAGTGCATGTGTCATGTAGAATAGCTGCATAAGGATTAGTGGGGCCATTAGTGAGAAAATAGCTATGACCAGACTGTTGTAGAAACCATGACAGTATTGTTCATAACAGTCTGCGCACAGCTATTTCCTCAAAAATACACGAGAGTCATAAGCATACCTGCTCTCTATGCAGCTATTCTATATGACACTTGCACTCACTTTTCTTATTCACGATGCTGGACAGGACAGGACTACTGCAGATGCCACATCTCACAGTTCCATGTCCCAGCAATGGTCCGATGACATTCCCAAGCTCCTCTCTCTTTGACTGGCAAGAGTCTGTCCCCTGTGTTGCTCCACCGGTTCTATTCTGACAAGTTGACTGCAGTAACTGGCCCTTTATGTTCACGTCACATAACTTCCGTAATCAGCTTCAGTACCCACTTCAAGTGACTTGGTGCACTCAGCCTCTGATGACCACTTGACGTACTCAGCCTCACTAACTACCTCAGGAAACTTGATGTACTTGGCGAGGGCTCATCTGATACCTGCCGACGTGCAGGCAATCCATTCTAGTTGACTGGTTCAGTGGTGGGGCGTGCTGCCCTGACCTCTTGCCCAGCCACCTCCTTCGCTACTGTGGGCTCATCTGGGCATGAGCTGCGCAAAATGCACTCAGGTAGTGCTTACTTCTGGTTGGCTGGCCACAACAAGCCGCGAATCACAACACAGTGAGCTCTATGAGGTGATGTTCAGTGGGAGAGGGTGCCCCTAGTGGGCAAGAGAGAGTAAATGCCAATGTTGGCTTGGAGAAATTTATCTTTCTAGCTAGGCTAGGAGAGGTAACATTCCTATGCACAGGGTGGGTAGTAGGGAAACTCCACAAACTCAATATAGTCAGTGTCAAAGTATCAAAGAAACCCTAAGAAAAATCTCCTTTATGGTGTAATTTACAGTTGAGTTAGAGATTTAAAACCAGATATATACATGTGGAGTGTTATATGTAAAATTATTAATGTTGCTGTTCAAGTTTCAGCTGGCTTCATGTGTAGATAAATAAATGTGTAGGAAAATACATGTAAGGTGTATGCTTTTTTTGGATGTAGATTGTGTGCTCAAATCTTGGACTCCAGTTCAGATACTCAGCGTAAATTTCCAGGGAGACAAAAGTGCATTTCTTTCCCTGTGCTTTATTTCAGACCTACTTTCATGCAAGCAAGAAGACTCCCATAGCAACACAGATATATATGACAGAATATCACAGCTGATTCATTCTTGTCATGGTGATTCGAGGGTTGATGACAGCAAGAAAAATGATGCGGTATTACAGGACCAAGAATCTGAGGGTTTGTACAGTTGCAGACATGCAAGGTTTTATTTTCTTTCTTTGTGGTTGGTTTTGCAGTGTGGTGGGAAAGGTATATTTAATTTCAAAAGGTTTGGGCTTCATGTGGTTTACTTGGTGCCAAAGTACAAGAGTACTTCCCATTTTCCAAGCAGTTCTTCCAAAGAACTGTACTTATTTAATTTGTCATCATTGAGATCCCAGTTTAGCTGGCTTCATGGAATCATTTTACAGCCTGTGGTTATGATTTTCACCAAGAGCAAAATAAAGAATAATCAAAAAGAACCATTTCCACAATCTCCACATGGAGTCATTATGTTGATAACAATTCTTTTACAGTTGACTCTGAAGAAAATGTTGCTTTGCGGGAAGATGTAGAAGAGATGGGATCCATGGAAGATGTTTCCGAGGATGAGAGCTCCAGTGATGCTGAGTGTAAACCAGTGTAAGTTGCTTTCAAACCAGATTTTGATATGTCATTGCAGCCAACTGTTAAGCATTATTTTTAGCAAATGCTTTCCTGTCCTATTCAGCACTCCATGGCCAGAGGCTCCGAAACAAGATGTAGTACAGGAGAACCATACCACCGCGGAAGAAAACGAGTACCACCTGCAGAAAAAATGTCAGATGGTAAGTGTAGCGTTTTATCCGGTGAGCTGGAGTTTGGGGAAGAGATAAGTAATGTAATCCCCTAAAGCTACCCACCCCCTTTTCAATCAAAAGGGACACAACCAGATAATTCAAACACATTTATTGAACTACGAACATAAAAGGATAGCAGAGGAAAAAAAGTGGTGGATGAACAAAGATGTAAAAGTGCGTGGGTTTATGTGTGTAATAATAGCAACGTAAGGTATGTCACAATTCTCAGAACAGGAAGTGAAATGAACAGTGTACAATTAAACTAATGCAATTCCTAAAAACTACTTGCGGTAGATTATAATCCAATCAGGAACAGAATAATCAACACAGTGTATGTTCACACTCAATAGTGGTCTGCAGTCGTAGTCCATATGTAGAAGACAGTATCTGACTCCTCGCTGCCTTCAACTAGACTCCAAGAAAAGCGTTTAACTCCCCCTGAGTTCCTTTCATTCCCATGTCAACCAAACTTTCCCTCTTCCCATTGGATGGAGAAGACCGAATCTTCCGTGTTTTGATGATGAAAAATGACGTCTTTTACTCCTATCTCTACGTACTTTCTCTGCGCCACTAACGTTGTCAACTTTCTTGAATGAAAAGTTACAGCACTATGCGAACATACAGTAAAGAAACAAATAGCGCTGTGGAAACCTTCTACAATGTAACAGTAAGCATGGCTAATTTAACTGATGACATTTGTTTCAACCATGGCATCAAATATTCCGGTGTTCTGTAAGTTACATGCCTTTTGATATTGCAGATCCTGCATGAGATGAAACATGGAGAGGACTTTCAAGTTGTTTGTGCCAAATTGTACAGTTTGGTTCCAGCAGGTAAGATTCCTATATTTTGCATTGCAGAGTGTGTGCGCATGCGTGTGGATGCATGTACAAGTGCATTGTGTGTGTGTGTGTGTGGTGCACTTTGCTTTTGAGCTTATGTCCTGAATTGCAGAAGGTGAGCAGGACACTGAACATATACTTGCTGTTGTGCAAGTGCTGGTAGAGGAGGCGGTGAAGAGCTGTGAGCTGAGAGACCCTGCCGTAGAGATTCTGTCCAGCTATATTGGTAAGTACACACAGGTCATCATGTAGCAGCTAATACAGTTAGCTCTGCAGTCTGCGAGTTACCAGCCCAACTCAGATTTGGCCATGATCATCTTTATTTTCTTCTGTACTTGCCTTTTTTATCTCTGCTGTGGGTGGAGTGTTTATGTGCTAGTTTATGAAACAAGATGTCTGGGTTAGAGCAGAGGATGCTGGTTGCAAAGAGACGGTTACAGCTGAATGAATGCCATCTGCTTATTGAAGGATTCACTGTTATCAGTAACAACTGCAACTAATGACTTATATTAGGCCACAAAGATTTATCTGTTCACTTTCTACATGTTTGAAATCTTATATTCATATATATAATAACCTTTATCAGCAACAGATGTTACCAGTGTATTTGCTTCACAGTCATGCTTAAGACATATGGTGTGTGCTGTGTATCCCACTGTGCAGTCTGCTGACTAGACAGTTTTAGATCCTGAGGATTCCAAAGGTTAAAGTCTTGTTTTTTTAAATTTGTGTCAACTTGTTTAGGTAGATTTTTGTGAAGATCCATACAATGATTTGCAGATGTGCTTAGTGGACTTAGCTTGGTTCATGCTTTGAGACACAGTGCAGAGAAATTTGTGAAGGTCAGTTGACAGCTGATGATCTCTTAGTCTTAGATTATCAGATTACAGGCTGTTGATCTCTTAGATTATCAGATTACAGGCTGATGATCTCTTAGATTATCAGATTACAGGCTGATGATCTCTTGGTCTTAGATAACCAGATTACAGGCTGATTTCACACACAAGTTCTAGCTTACACAGTTAAAAAGGTACCAGTTTTGTCCCTCATAATAATGTCACATTTTCGACCCAATCATCAACGAAGCTGTATCATGGCAGAGGCACCAGCCATATAACACTGGCATAGAAATGGGATTTTCGGGGTTGTAGTTCACATAAGTATGTTCATTCAGTTGCCCCTCTGCAACCACTTTGTTACAAGTTAATGTGAAATTAAAAAATCATCACATCTTATAGTCTGTAAGACCCTCTTTACTTCTCCCAGGAACCTATTCACGTTTTGTTATATTTGGTGGATGTTTATAAAAGATGTATCTATTCTGCCTATAAAACAACTTCATTTTATTGTTCTATTCTCAGAGGATTGAATTTTTAGTGAATGATTGTGAGATGATTGTTCCAGCTGCCACTAGCAAAAAATCCAGCCTACCATGTGTCATTCAGTGAGGTCCTTGCTAGGATTGTCACTGCTGCTTGCTGCTGGCCATCCACGTAAGTGGCGTCATAGTCAGAGGGTGGCTTTGAGAAGCCACCTTTGAAGCAGCTGAGCTTTGTGCTTCCTACTGGTACAGACAGAAGTAAATAGTGTTTGGCATCATCTCAGAGACAGCAAGACCTCAATCTTTCTGTTATAGATATGAATCTGTGCAGTTGTTAGTCATTAATATCTTATGACTAGGAAGGTGACCTATATGGGATCTGAAATTACAGTGAAACCTGACAGTAGCTGGCTCTTAATAAACCAGTGACCACCTTAACTTTAACTCGTAGCCACTTTAAATGAACGATCATCTGCTCAACAGGACTAGTGATGATAAGTTTCTTGTCCTGACTGCATTTTCTACCTGTCAGTAGTGACCGCTTCACAGTCAACAAATGTACTTTCGCCTGTGGAAGTATCATAGGTCGTGTAAAGAGGACAGTTTCCATAAGCCTATTCTAGAATGCAGCAACCTCACAGCAGCAGTGTCATTTCAGTCTGTCTTACAAGAAATATGTCTCGCAGGCAGGCGAAACCTGTTGGTAAAAGTTTCAGATGTTTTTTTTTCCTGCCCAGACCAGCATCTCCATTCTGAAAGACATGTCGCATACATGTACATCTAACAAGTATTGTCGTTGGAAGATTCAGTACATGTGCATTTTCATTCAAACCTTCCAAGGAAGAACCACCTGTCTAGCAAAAAGGACACTTATGGTGGTCCCAAGGGTGATTGCCATTCTCAGGTTTCACTGTAGTGCTCGCTCATCTGTAATTAAAAGTTATTTTGACTCCATAAAATACTCTGTTTCATTAGATCATGTCTTAAGTGAACCTATGTGAACGTGCAATGCAGTACGGAAAAATAAATTTGATCAAATTTAGTGGTTTTCACAGATTGAAAAATGAAGTGCTGGACTTCACCAAACAGTGCCTTGAAAAATGGGTCATCTTTAACAAAAAGGTAAGCTCGGATAAATGAAACAATTTTGTAAGAATTTTTTTTACTATAAAATTGGTGATATCTTAAAACAACATCATGTCCAGTGTAATGTGTATTTGTGTAGCACATTAGAGCAGATTCTAGAAGTAAGAAAATGCACTGCTACTCTTACACAGATTTTATAGTATCAATTATAGTTTATCTTCTACCCCAGTGAAGGCCTCAACAATATTTTCCTAATTTGAGTGCAGCGGTAAAATGTTCTCATTGTGACAGGGCACGCAAACAGGGGCAATACCCAAGCGACTGGAATCCATGTACGTGGAATGTGCAGAGGCTCTTCTGACTGAGGCCTATCCAATCCTACAGGATGACGAAAACTATATGCATTTTCTATTTAATGAAATGCGTTCCAAGGTGCTGCAAGGGCAAGCGGACTAGTGAGTGTACTTTTTCTGTTTAGCTTGTTGGGAGTGGGTGGTATGGGTAATCATCATTGTTCAAAATGAAATTTTCCTTGATGTGATCTTTTCAAAGTAAAGCGGAAAGAAACAGGTGACTGCGGCTTGGGTAATAAAGGTACAACAAACAGAACACCCTAACCAGACTTAGACAGGAAGTCGACGTTTCAGGGCATGGCCCCTCCTTCAGGATGGCACAAACACATACAAACAAAAAACAAATTAATAAAAATCACTTAGCTGACAAGGACACTGGTCACGCACAGTCGATGTACAGGAAGAGAATGTGGGAAAGAGAGACAGAGCATAGGAAGTAAAGCGTGTTAAACCAGTCAGGGGGGAGGAGTACTACAGCTAATAGAAATGCGTGTTCTATCGGGACTAGTGAAAGGGAGGGGGGAGGGTAAGGGAAAAGAGGTGTGGGGGTGGTTACAAAGGGAAAAAGGAGAGAGGAAAAAGGCGGAAGAAAGGTTAATGTTTTAAGTCCTGTGGGGGTCATAGTGCCAAAGAGGGAGATAAAATGAGATTCCATGTTCTTGAGGTCTATAGAGGCTCCAGAATTTTGCCAGAAAGCAGATTTTCAAGTTGTCCTTGTTAGCTAAATAATTTTTTCAGTTAATTTCTTCTACTTTTACCAGATTTCATAACTATATGGAGTTCCCTTACTACCCACTTAAGCATATAGAGCATTACTTCAATAGCAGTAGCTGCTAAAGAGAATGTCCACAAGGCCACTCACCTCTTGACCCCAGCTGGGGTCACTGTGTAGGCTATGCCATCAGCCACTTGGCCTTGGTATGCCAATTTCCCCCTATGCGTATTGATGGTCGGTCATGGCAACTCGGCTGGCTATGTGCTAAAAAGACATGAGCAGTCTCGTGCTAGCCATTTTACCCATTTTGCGTGCACTTGCCATCGTGTCGAAATGCAAAAAGGCTGGTGGGTTATAGTATGGGGGTGGGTGGGGGGAGTGACCCCAGTTGGGATCTAGAGGTGGGCGCCATTGTGTACTTGGTGACATTTTTGCCTTTAACAGTTACTATGGGAGTAATGCTCTGTATGATTAAGTGGGTAGTGTGGAAGCTCCATATAGTCGTATCTGGTAAGTATTAAAGAAACTGATACCTTCAGAAAAAACTGTACTATGGAGGAGGAGGGAAATGCAAAACTGAAATAGCTGATGGTCCATGCAGCCATTTCCCTTCTTTTAAAAAGGGGGTGGGGTTTAATCTAAAGTTAAATAAGTACAAAAAACTGCAGTCACAAGTGGCCATCAATATTTCTGTTGAAAATTTGTGTCCAGTGTCAACAAATGTCAACTTTGGCAATCAAGAAAGTGAAAGTATATCTGGTTGATCTGAGAGCACTAAATGCTAGAATTAGTGGATGTAAAGGACACATGTTGCATGAGAGCTAGTTTCAACTGTTCCATGTTGCAAGATGATCAGGAATTGATTTTCACTTTGGAGCAACAAAGTTTAGGTGTAATATTATTAGCGTATGGAACGCTTTCTTCTGAAATTTTAATTTTTAAAGACATGTAAGTGAAGTTTTTCTCAATCACTGAAAATTATGACTGGAACTGAATCTATTTTGTATGTCTTGATTACTATCTTATCTATTGATACACGGAACTATGAAAATTATAGAAATAGTTTTGCCATAAAAAACTTGTGTGAATTTTGTTATCGTGAAAGCATATAAAATCTCGTCTGAAAGCAGAGAATAGTCACTGGTCGTGTAATTCTGATGGATTCGCCACTGTGGAGTTTTGCTGCAGCTTTTGAAAATTGTTGCAGCACCATACGATCACATTTGCTGGAACTGCTTCTTCAGCTGGCTGGCAGTCGCCCCCAAACCCCACATTCATTGGAGACTCGTGGAACACAGACTTCTGCTGTAGCCTTAGTGGCTGAAACATCTAAGCCTGAGATGGTGGACAGGACAACACTGACGGAACAGGATGAGAGCCTGACATGTGGTTTCTCTGCTGACTTTCCTTTGTCTTTGGAATCATCTCCACAGTCATCACAGGCAGGACCAAAGCTAATGCATTCATGTAGCTCTTACTCTGATAATTTTCTGGCATCTTCTTTGAGTAGTCAGTACATGTATTATGGCAGTGGCCTGAGGCATCCCGAGACTTGTGAGGGAGCAGATGACAATCCAGAAAGAACCAAGGATGCTTCACCACAGAGTGACTCATCCACAGGGGGTAAAGAGAGGAGCACTGTGATGTGTAAGTTTTATTTGCTGCAGCTCTTATTCCTGGTAATTTAGTCGAAGTAAATCCTGTTTGAAAGTGTAAAAATGATACAAAGGGTGGTGAAAATTTAGCGAGATAAGATTATGGAAGAATTTTGTAGATAGGGTTCAGGAAAAGGCATACCATAAATTGAGCGTAAAATCCAGATCTAGTCTAATGTAGTGTGAGCCCAGCCCATTGGACAGAACACATTTGAACATTCTAAAACAATGGTAGTTTTAGGCCTGCCCATTGAACAGAATACATTTAGATGCCATGAAAATATTGTAGTGTCAGCCGAGCTCATGGGACAGAACACATTTGAATGCCTGAAAACTATTGTGGGCTGACACCACGCCATACATCAGAACACCTTGGATGACCTAAAAATATATTCGTCATGCATGGTCTGGTTCTGGCCACCATCTCTCCCAATGATGCAGATTCCCAGAGTACTTTTGCTGGAAATGCTTTCACAAGGATGTTACTCTCCAAGAGAGATATTCTCAATGGATAGCTATTTAACTTATTTCAAACAGATTTTGCATAGCCAGTGCACAGTGGTGTGTAACTTGGTCAGCATAGAACAGAACTAATTTGTCAAAAATTTACATTATAATAATGACAATCTACACACAAAACAAATTTTTTAAAAAGAAGAAATATCAAAGGTGGACATTCGAGCAGAAAGATCATTACTGTTTTGAGCTTTTCCCTCTTAACACCAGGTACGTCATGTGTGGCATGGTCTGTTTTATCAAGTTGGATAGCAGCGATCATTCTTTGCAAGCATGACATGCAGGATAGTTGGATCGCCTACTTCCTGTTTCTATGAAAAGCACTAATTACTGAGACTGTTAAGAGGTGTGGAGTTGGCTTAAGTCTCATTTACTTCCTTAAAAACATGGGGATAAACTGTAATTTCCATGATCACTGCATATTGGTTTTTTTTGTGTGTTGTGTTGTAGCTCATGGAAGAGCTCGGAGGCGTCAGATTCTCATTGAGCACCTGCAGGGTAAACTGAGTGCAGCAACAAGCCAGAGCGGCAGTCCTGAACTCTCTCCCTCCAACCAACCAGCATCTAGTCTTGAGAACATTGAGCATTCCAATGTGCCGATGAACATTGTGTTAAAGCCAGAAGAGATTTTGGTGCAGGAAATATCAACATCTGTCTGTGGAACACCAGTTGACATGGGGTATGATCAGCATTGTGATGTGTTGTCAGACCATTTGCATTTCAATGACGAGACTATTTCCACACCACTGGAACAGCCTTCAGCGCTTCCACCAACAGACAAGAGGTCTGTCACGGTGCCTTGCTCACCTTGTGCTTCCGTCACTGCAGGACCAAGCAGCAGTCAGCCAGAATGTGCTTCTTTTGCCAGATGCAGTCCCATTGAGTCTTCAGATGAACACTTCCCACCCCTTTGTGTACCATTACCACATCCAGTAAAGGACTCAGTATCACCAAGGCAGAATCAAAACTCTTTTAAACTGATTGTGTCAGATATCTTTGGAAACTATCTGTCCGAAGAGCCACAACAGACTGGTAATTGTGTAACATCCAGCACAGTTAGTGTTTTGGATGAGAAAGATGCTGCAATGACTTCTTTATCTTCAACAGCATCACCTGAAACCAGCAGAATTGTTGACAGTAGTCAGGAGGACCTTGTGCCATCAGATTGGGAATACTGGTTGACCTCAGCAGATGACCACAGATCACTGTCTGCCAACTTGGATGGTTCTCTCAGAGACAGGTTGAAGCCAGCTGCAGCA
This sequence comes from Lanistes nyassanus, assembly GCA_004794575.1. Lineage (NCBI taxonomy): Eukaryota > Metazoa > Mollusca > Gastropoda > Architaenioglossa > Ampullariidae > Lanistes > Lanistes nyassanus. The sequence goes on along the minus strand of SMGT01002346.1, from coordinate 176,644 downwards.
TGCAACACATTTCATGCTTGGGAAGACAGCACAGCAGAAAATGAGGATGGTCGAAGACCACATGGAGACTTGCGTGTAGAGGCAGGTGATGCACAAGCAGTTTGGCTGCAGTCAAGACCACTGATACCTCCAGGTGATGGTGGTGATGGATGCTTCCTGCATAGGCAGGATGGCAATGCTTGTGCCAGTGACCCCGACGATTGGGAAGATATTGATGAGAGTGGTGATCAATCCAGAGCTATGAAAGTTCTCACAGAAGCAAGTGAAATGGAGAGGGATGCAGCATCCAAGCAGTCTTCAGTCGCCAAGTCTGTTCCTGAAAGCCGGCAACCTAAAACACCTGACAGGAATCCAACAGAATATTCAGAAGATGGTGGAGCAGAGATGGAAACTTTGCCCCAGGAGGAGCCTAGTGCATCATATGAAATGGGTGACCTGGCAAAATTTTCCAACACCAAAGCGAAAAAGAGAAAGACAAAATTTCGACCACTTCATTATACGTCCGTGGCTCTGCATTATGAAGAGACCTCTAGCTTGGCAAAGTGGGTACCTGGTGAGGTCATGTGCACCAACTGTGGGGCCAAAGGTCACCTGCGCTATGATTGCACCATGCCCAGCAAGTCAATTTTGTTGTGATTGGAGTGCAGTCAGTTGGTTATTGTTTGGAGGGGAGCTACTTTTAATGAAGAAGTTTATAACAGAAACTGCATTACCTGTTTAGGGGCAATTGCTCAAAGTGCAAATCACATTTTGTGGCACCCCTTTTGAAATCTGAGTGTCAGGAAAAAAAGAGTCAAATTTAGGGTATACTAACATTGCCTCTTTTCTCCATTAATAATTTCCTGTTTTTATTTGAAGGTTGTTTAAAATTGTTTTCCTCAAAGTGATCACCTGCTGTGCACATTCCGTGCCTGACAGATCTTTGCTGAGAATCTGCTTACTTTAGTAAACCTGCCGCTTAAGACCGCACTGGTCAGTGTCTATTACCCCGTTCTTGATCTTGCTAGTACAAGACTCAAGATTAGTTTGTTCAAATGCTTGTGATCTGACCGCTAAACCCCTTTGTTACATCCCCCCCCACCCCCACCAAACACAAAAAATTGCTTGAATCCAAACGTCAAGTATTTCTTTTGACATGACATGGGTGCTCCACAGAAAAAGAAAGACAGTCATGCCTTTCAGTATTGACAGTAATAATTCCTTTTTTGAACATTTCATCTTTGATGACAGCCTGACATGTTATGATGGCTTTACATGGCTGACCAAGCACTGTTAAAATAGTGATAAGGACTAGGCTTTCTGCAATGTAATTTCATCTAATTATGATCAAATAGTCTATGCAAATACAAATTTTTGTTACTTGAAATTGTAAAAGGGGATTTCTTGGTAGAAATTGGATTGTCTCATTTCTCATATTTTAATTCTATCAGTTCTCTTTATATTGGATGAGGTCGTTTCAAGAGCCTCCACATTTGTTGACCTCTGGCCATAATGAATGAGCCCAAGCAAAATTTTTCTTCGTTCTGTCTGCATTCTTCTGATTCCACAAGTTCCATGCGAGGAAATAAATTTAAATAAAGTTGTCAGTTTTTAAATCACTGAATACTCTGCATTAAGTCAACCAGACTGTATGGTTTGTAATCTCCATGTACATATGTATTAATGTATATATACTCCCCAGTGTTACTGTTTCTTCCAGTGTATTTTGTAGTTAAAGCATCATAAAGTTGATACAAGTTTTCTTGACCAGATTTAACCCTATTGTAGTGTACAACTACTACATGCTGGTAAGAATCAATCAAAAGACATAGCAAGAGATCAGCATTGGGAAGTTTTAACCATGGAGAACAGTTATAACTTTTTTTTTTAATGGCACCCAATGTGAAATTTTGTCAATACTGTGACCCCTTGCCTTAAAAGTGTCAAATGTGCGCTGTGGACTCCAACAGGCTAGCATGCCACTCTTCAAGACAACACATCTGCTTGACTCCTTTAATTTTAAGCTGTAATTGCCAGAAGACACAGCCCATAGCTCTGTTTAAGCTGCAACTACAATAAAAAGCAGAGCTTACAAAGCAACCTCTTATGTGATTTGTCGTTTGTTTGTGGACTGCATGCTAGTATGCTAAGAGGTTGATCAGGTTGCATGCACTGAGCAATTTATCAACATGTTTCTGCTGAAACGTATTTGTCACGATACAAAAACAGTAAGCACAGCTGAGCATAAATGACAGCCAGTTTCAAGTAGTTACATTATCTGTCTAATTTCCAAGGCCATGAGCAAACGTTGAATCTGTACATTTTGTAAACAATAAACATATATATAATATCACTGAATCTGTGCAGAAAAAGATGTGCTCCTTGACAGGAGACTACATCATCTTAGAATTATCGGCAAATAAAGTGCGAAACTGAAAAAAGTAATAAGGTCTTGGTGTTTCACTGCCCAAATTTTCACCTTCAAATGCTAATATTTCTAAGCAGATCTCATTAAATATGACAATTATCAAACCAAAACAGCAGCTGGTGGCTATTTGCCTGGAAACAGCTTACATAGATCGTTGCTGCTTTTTCAAGAACCATGTTTGGGAAAGACCAGATTCAGCAACAATTATTTTCAGTAGTTCTTATCACCTGTAAATACTAGGATGAACTATCAGTTGGTGACCCTCATACAATCTTTTCAGTCTCTGCAAATCCATCACATTCTGTTTGTCCTTGTAAAATGGAGAAAACACTATGTTATGTACTGGCTTTCACATGGAGTGCCAATTCTTTCCAAACATTTCTAAGACTGAGCTGGCAACAGCCTACTTGCACCAGCCTTGTCTTTTAAAGTGACCAGATCATCTGGATGGCTTTGGTAAAGCCCACATCATTGATGTTGAAGTTGATAAGTCCAGCAAAACCAACAATGCTGATGATATACCACAAATACTGAATCCATGGGACAAACTTCACGAGGTAGTCGGTGAGCACACCCCGCATACCCCTGAAATGTATTCAAAATGCAATAAAACCACAACACCAAAAGTACTCTCTCGTTTACAAAGCTATAAAAAATGATTAACAGTGAGTGCCTTGCTCAAGATAATGTTTGCCTAATCAGGCCTCAAGACAATGTTGCCCTCTCCCAGCAAAAAACACATTTTAATGCAGAGATCTAAAAAATAAGAATATGATGTGAAACCAAAAGCTTGATCTGATAAAGATATCTCACCAATGCCCATGCAGGTAAACAAATGTGGTAAACAAATGATCAATCAGGGGTCCCTGTACAAATAGAGCCGCTGGCATGATTCCCAACATTGCCACCGCCACAACTCGCTCAACTTTCCAGTGTGTAGACGCCATCATCAGGTGCCCCTTTCCCCGCTTTTCTTCTGCAAAAGAATAAGTTGAATCTCTGTAAACACACCCTTAATCATGCCAACAAAGTAAAAAATATCTGTTATTGACCTGAACTTCAAGACAGGGTAATTTTGTAATTTAGGTTGCATCACCACTATCTCTCTAAGAAAAAATCCTTTATCACATAATTACCTGGTGTAAAAGGACCACGCCGTGCCCGAAAGTATTCCAAGGCACTAAGTGAGGAGCTAGTGGTGAAGATCTTTTTTGCTGATACAGGTGTGATTGCAGCATCCTTGCTCCTTGTGAGCACAAACAACAATCGTGTACCTGGGTGGAAAAGAGGATAATTCTCAAATGCTTCTATAAAAACTAGTGTGAAAACAATTATAGTACAAAATAATGTTAATAATAGAAAATAATGATAGTTCTTGTAATCAGAAAAAAATTTAATTACTAAAGAATTTTCTGAAAGTTGCAAACCTTTGATATTCAGAGGTCTATCACACTAGCTGAAAACTGAGATTTAAGGCTAATCAGAATTATGTTAGATGCCGACCAACAAACGTTCCTGAAACTCAAGCTGTTATATATATATATAAATTACTACAAAGTTTTGTGTTATCTAAGCGAAAGTTAAATTGTAATACAACACAGAAGAATGATGTATAATAAATCACATGCAGGAACACAGACTAATAAGGTGGATCTATTCGAAAGCTCAACTGAACAAAATGCAAGTATATGCACAAGCAAACTATAAAACTTGAAATTCCATGGTGCTCCTTGCCTATATTTTATTAACAAACATATACGCACTAACGCTGTGTGCACTGACGAGATAATTCATGCAGTAATGAAAATAAAGTAATAGTTTTGTATAAATAAAAGTTGCACAGTGAAATAATGAGGACCTTTGTAAAGTCAGATATGCACTACCTGTTTCTTACTACCGAAAAAAGGGTAAGCGTTATTTATTAAGAGTTAATTATCTGCACTGCCAAAAACAGCACTCGAGGTCAAAACAAAATAGTGCGGGGTGGCGGGGGCAAAGAAACCCCACTTGCCCATGGGCTACAATATCTGGGTAACCATACTGAATAAACTAAATGGAACAATTACGGATGAATGATACAAGCACTCTTGAATACATACGGCTGAGTTAAAAAAGAAAAGAAAAGAAGGAAAACCAAACTGATGAATGAATCGAATCACGAATGTCGCAGGCTCCTAAGGGTGATAGACAATGAATGAATGATGTTTAGCACAAAAAATAACAATATCTCAAAACTGTCATTAATAAAAGTTTAAAAATACTTCGGTGAGTTTGCAAGCATTAAAGTTTATGAAAAAAAACGAGATTTAGGACCTTACCACGGCTGCAGCTTCGCAACATTCCCAAACTCGCCATCTTACAAGGTCAGTAAGGTGAAGGATGTTTTAGGAAAGACCGGAAATTGCGGTTGTCCGAGAGTTGTCTACCGTTTATTTACATGTTTACACAATGGCGCGGGGGAAATGCTAACTTTAGTAATCGATGAGTAGTGATTGATTAAAAGTGCAGAGTCATCAAAAGTGGTAGTAAAGTTTTAGACTTTCACTTCAGAGTGTTAAATTTGTCTGATCAATTGATTCGACATGATTACTGATTTATAATCATAGCCATCACCAAGCTAAAAAAACAGCATGAGGATGAAAACCTGATTTATTTAGTGATTACTGTGATTACAAATTTCCCTCCTCTCCAAACATCACAGATAAGTATCGAAACAACTATGTAGAAGAAAAAAAGAGAAGTTTTTAGCTTACCTTGTAGTGTAGTATTATACTGTTGCTCTGCTCAGTGGAAGAGTTTATAGTGAAAACATCTTCAAAGGGCTTGTTAAACAGCTTGCTTGAATCTGCCTCAAAGAGAGCTTGAAAAAAAAATCCAAACCTTCAAAATGAGTGAAGAAAACATTCGTGTTGCAGTGAGAGTTCGGCCATTCATATCCTTTTCCTCCGATTCTTATTTATTTCTTCATTACAGAGAATTAAATAAAACATTATTTCATCTTTTTATAATTGATGGATACAAGGAGTATATTCATACTCATTTAAATAGTATTATACCCTCATCCTGTGTGTGTGTGTGTGTGTGTGAGAAGCAGTGAGCAAACATTTGAAAAAGGAAATAGAAGCATTTATCTCTGTCATGTGTTTCCTTAATCAAGCTAACAATTCCAGAGAGACCAGTCGCAATGCAACCCTTATCATTAACATGGAAGGCAGTCAGACAGCCATTAAAAATCCAGATGATATGGTGGCTGAACCAAAGAAGTTTACTTTTGACTTCTCTTACTGGTCCCACAGTGGCTACAAAGAGAGAACAGATGGATATTTTGAACCTCAAGATTCAAAATATGCTGACCAGGTTGAAGTTACTTAAATTTAGTTAACAGTGAACCCTTATAGTACAGTGGATTATTGCTGAATGTTTTTAACATTCCATTACTGGATCAGATAGTTATAAATATGTGGTTGTATAATCTTTCCAGATTAATTGGCAGCTTTAAATAGCTTTAAAAATTTTAAAAATTTTCTGGCTCTTACAATATTTTAACTACATAGAGTTCTTCTGAGGTAAATATACTAAAAACCATTTTTTTCCTAGCAAAGAGTTTTCAATGATCTTGGGAAAGGAATGTTGGAAAACGCATGGAAAGGATATAACTGCTCATTGTTTGCTTATGGGCAAACAGGCAGTGGGAAGTCCTACTCAATGGTGGGCTATAATGCCAACAAAGGCATTGTGCCCATGGCATGTGAAGAACTCTTCAAAGGTATTGAGGCTAAACGCCAGACAGCTGGGAAAGATGAAGACTATCAGGTGACGTAATCTAATTTGGAACATCTGGATATGTGCTTACCTGCACAGAAACATTGCAATTTTTGGTGATGTTCCATTACTTTCAGGCTCTTTTTCTCTTGCACATACAGAACCATATGTGATTATATTTATACAGATTTGTACACCAAAGTGTACATTGATTCATGAAGGTATGTATATACACATGTATGGATTCATAACTTAACATGTATATGCACACACATGTGCATTTGAACCAATGCATACATATGTAGGCATGCACACTCACATTCATGGTCACAAGTTTTGTGAAATAAGTGTTATTTTTCATGATAGGTGCATTTGAGTATGCTTGAGATCTACAATGAGCAGGTACGAGATCTGCTTAATAGCAAATCAGCACAGAAGAGTCTGAAAGTGCGACAACACCCACAGAAGGGGTTTTATGGTAGGACTGCATCAAAGGAATTTTTGATGTTGCAAACAAACAGTTCAAAAAGGGAAGTTGTCTAATTAAAGTAAATTAAGCAGTTAAAAGCTTTATTGCACGAAAACAGAAGATAAGAAAAATTAAAAAAGATAATTATTTTTGTCAATAATGGGGAAAATGTTATTGATGAAATAGACATTGTCCAAAGTGGGTACTGTCAGTTTGCTGTCTGAAAAGGTGGCAACAGACCCTTGGACATGAATGGACAAATAGAGGTTAATCTTAATATGATGATTGTATGTAGCCTCCTCTGGATTTTGTTACAGTGGAATCTCTGATAACAGCAACAGTGAACAACTATTCTGAAATACACAGGAAAATCAATGAGGGAACGCGAAACAGGACTGTGGCTTCCACCAACATGAATGCAACAAGCAGGTACTAAGCTGTTGTGAACTGGATGAATATATATTCCTGGATTTTATCCACAGATAGCAACAGATATATGCAGTAGGGAGAAATGTTTTAAAATTAACACTTTCCCTAACTTTCCCTAATGCAAGCATATGTGTAAAAATCTGTGTGTGTGTTCCAAGTCGCTCAGCGAAACAATTTGCCACTTCATTCCAAAAGGAAAATTCAATGTTGGCATATTAGTAGAAATTATTGCTTAAGCTGGCTATGAACCAGGAGCTGATTTTGCTAGTGAATTTGTGCAGCATTCAGTAATTAGCTTCATGCTTTTTGTTGTGGCAGTCGGGCTCACACTGTTGTAGCGCTGACATTTACCCAGAAGACATTAAACGACGCTGGCCAGAGTATGACAAAGACATCTGTCATTAACCTCGTGGATCTGGCAGGCAGGTAAGCAAATTTCCTCGTCTGTGTTCAGTGTAAAAACAAGGTAGTCTGATATTCTGACCGCAAAGGTTTTTTTGGCTGAATTCCAATTGTGCATTCAACTTTGTGACAATGAATTTCATTTTGCCATAAACTTGATGTTAAAACTGCTGCTGCTATGCTAGTATTAGAAGCAATAACAGCAGATTCAGCAGCAGTATTACAATAAAGAAACGAACAGACTGAAGGCTGTTGATGGGGATGTTGATTATTTCTTACAACAATCAGCAACTCTGAATTGAAACTGAAACGAAACATACAAAACTGCAGATTATTTCATTATGAAATCTCTGTTCAGTGAGAGGGCAAGCAGTACTGGGGCCACTGGTGATCGTTTGAAGGAGGGAGCATCTATTAACCAGTCCTTAAGCACTCTTGGGAACTGCATTGCTGCACTGGCTGCCAACTCCACTAACAGGAAGAAAGTGCAAGGTGAGTTTCTTTATACTTGTGTTTTAAGACCAATTGAATGTAATCTGTATTTTGTTGAACTTGACTTTCTAATTTCTGTTTTTTAAAAAATTTCTACTGTTAAATTTAATGTTCATAATTGTCTGAACATGGCTGAATGTAGCATTCTGGCTGAATCTAAGCTTGTTGTCTGGCGGAGCAGTGACAAGTTTAATGTTGCAAGTGTTCTGACCATGCATTGCTATGACTATGATTGTCAATCTTGTTGTCATTGGTAGTTCTTGACTATCAGTTTTGTCAAAGAGACAATGCCAGAATGGCAGTCTGTTTCATGAGGCAGTTTTCAGTTAATTGCATGCAAACTGAGCATTTTGAAGATTTTCATTTCAGCTTTTATTCTAAATGCAGAAAAAAGTATGCAACACAGTTGGATCCTACTTTGCTGTTTAAGTTCTGCATGTTCAGATACACTGCTTTATGCAAGCTATGGACAATTTCAGTTCCTTATCGAGACTCAACCCTGACCAAACTTCTTCACAATGCACTGGGAGGAAACAGCAAGACTATAATGGTTGGTGCTATTTTCAGACTGAATAAAAGATGTTACCAAAACAGCATTAAGTTATGCGGAACAGTATTTGGTCTGAATCTATTTTGCTGCTGTTGCAAATGAATTGAGAGTTTGTGCAGGCATCTTTAGGATATGTGTTGTAAGTACCCACAGTTGTTCAGTTAAAGTTAACAGTGAAAAAGAACAAAAAATTGGACGGGATTTTTATGGTGGCATAAACTTGTCAAATGTACTTTGATTTACATCTGCACAATTCAGCGCGGAGTATCTATACTTCTGATAATCACATAAGTTTACCTCACCCCTGAAACAAAAACAGTCTGTTAATGTGGTTAAATTATTGTCTGTTTCACATCTGGATATTGTATTTGATATCATGCTAGTTTTAATCTTCCATTGTTGTTAAGGTTATTAGGTGGATATTATTTATGTGTGTGATGGTTTAATGTTATGCAGACGACAGGAGTCCATGTACACAGACACACAGACACATACATACCGACAGACACATGCATGCACACTTGCATGTGCTCACCACACAGTTTCTTTGTTCAGCTGTGGACTTTCCACAGTAAGTTGGTCAGATTGCAGTACCGGGAATTGTCAATAGATTTGCCCTGCCAGAGGGTTCAGCAGCACAAAAGAGGCAGGTCAGAGGTCAGGAAGTTTTCCGTAAGAGGTTTGGGCAAGGAGGGGGTAGAGTCAGGAGGGTCAGAGGTCAAGCAAAACTGGAGAGCAGACAGCAAGTAATGAGAAAGGGTGGAGCAGTTTCTGCCCTGCAGTCAGTAGTGGTTGGTGTAGGAGGTGGATGCTGTTGTGTTTTGTGATCAGTCTTCACCTGCGGGAACCAGGTATCGGCAGGATGCTGCAGTAAAGATTCTGAACCCATGCACTTTTTGTGCTGTCTTACATGAGTGACTTTCCCTCTCAGCTGCACATGTCCCTGATGTTTCGGTGCAATTGCATGGTGTTCTGTTGTCACTTTTATTTTTCTCACAGGATGTAAATAAGGGCTTTCTCAGACAAGAGAGTTTTGCATGTAAGAACGCACTAATATCTGAGATATCTTGTTGCCACAGATTGCTGCCCTCAGCCCAGCTGACATAAACTATGAAGAAACACTGTCAACACTAAGATATGGTGAGCTTGTGTGTGTGTGTGTGTGCACGCATGTTTAATTTTTCTATACTGCTAATTGGTAAAGTACAACAGTTGAAAAATTACATGTTGAATAAGCTATCAGACACTGTTATATTGTATGGTTGGCATCAAACACTGCACCTCCTGATATTTTAAGCAGTCAGTGTTTTGATGATGGAAAAAAGTGGGGAGAGAGGAAGTGAAACACAAAATTATGATGGCAGAATTACATGTTTTTGTGATGGCAGACATAATAATAATGTGGATTTTTAACGCACGAGAACACATTTCATGCACATAAGAATGATATGCTGTTTTTGTGGCAGACATAAGAATTATCTGTTATTATGGTAGACATAATTATATGCTGTTATGGTGGAAGACATAATTATATGCTGTTATGACAGCAGATTTATTAGATATTAGATTTATATGTTGTTATGATGGCAGACATAAGAATTACATGGTATTCTGGTGGCAGACATAAGAATTATGTGTTCTTATGGTGGTGTTGTAGCTGATCGAGCGAAGGCAATAAAGACACAGGCAGTGATCAATGAAAGTCCGACAGACAAGCTGATCCGAGAGCTGCGAGAGGAGAATGCGAGACTACTGGAGCTTTTGAAGAAAGGGGGTGCAGATGCAGCAGCTTTGGTGGGCGATGCCGGACAGCAAGAGGGTGCAAATTAACTATTTGTTTGTTAACTGTTTGTTTATTGACTGTGCAGCATAACTGCACCGTGGGAGGGTCAATTCCATATTTATTGTACCCAGTGATGTCGGGGCTTTGTAAAGATGAGACAGGGGGGTGGGGGTGGGTGAGTGGGTGGTAATGATACTGCTGCCCATTCTAAGACGAGATTTCAGCTTGTAGATTTTTAGCTTGTAACCACCAAACATCGGTGAGAAGACAGGGGCCACAATTCAGTAAGCAGACTGGTGTTTGGATGCTGTTTGCTTTTACATTCAAAATGAGATCTTCTGAACAGTCTGGAGATATTGGCTGGTTGTCTTTTCCAGAGGTGGAAGAACTGAAGAAAGCCCTGGAAGAACAGATGAGGAGGAACCAGGAAAATCTGGAAGAAATGAAAAAGACATATGAGGAGCGAGCTAACGAGACAAAAAAAGAAACTGCTGTAAGCAACTCTTTTTGACTCTAAGCAGACATCTTTAGGTGGGTTTTGGGTTTGTTTTATTGTGTGTGTGTGTGTGTGTTTGCCTTTCCTTTGCAGTATGTGTGCAGACAAACACTCTTCTAAGACTTTACCATAGGACTTGACTGTAAATGTTATTTGGACATTTTGTACTATCAGCACCCTCTGGGTGTGAAACCATCTAATGCAGATGCAACTAGAGGCAGAACGCAAGAAGCAAGAGGAGCGGAAAGTGGTTCCACATTTTTGGAATTTGAATGAAGATCCTTCATTAACAGCTATGGTCATCCACTTTTGCCGTGAAGGTAAAGGGTGGAGGGTTAAAACGTATGTATATGTGTGTGGGAAGTGAGCACATGCATTTTGTGTTGTGGACATTAACTTTTTTGCCATTTTTTTAGTTTTAAACTGTTACAATTTGTCATGCCAAGAACAATAGCAGTGAAAATGAAAACTTTATTGATAATCTGACTTTCAGCATCCACAAATCATGGTTCAGTTTTAACAAGGTTTTCTTTCCTAAAGGAACATCAAAAGTGGGAAACCTTAAAGCATCTCCAGCACCAGAGATCTTACTAAATGGTCTCAGGTAAGCAGCACGTGACAGTCTCTTAGAAAGCTATGCAGTTTCTAAATGCGGGTGTATGATTTATGTTTACTTTGTGATGTTCTAAATCACCTTCGCATTTTGTGTCTGCGCATGACTGCCACTTCTTTAACTTCCACTATTCTGCACAAATTAATTATATACATGTAGTATTGGACAGTCAAGTGCTGCTAATTTTGAAGATGGCATATTTTTGCCCAAATGTATGTAGAAGAATGTTACAGAATATTTTTAAAGAGAAGAAGAAAATATTAAAATATTGAAGAAAAATATAATCGATGGTTTAATTTTTTTTCAAATTAAAGCAGTGATGCATGCCCATTTGCAAGCTGAAGAAAAATCGATGAAGAAAAGTAACTTTCTTTGAACTAAGGAATCCAGTACTTTCCATGGGCAAGAAAGTGATTAAAAGTCATTTACTCCTTCATCATTCCAGCTTACATTCAATGCCTTGCTGCAAACAAAGTCTTCCAGTTGATAAGATCAACAACTATATTGATGAGAGCAGTTGCTTGAAAGTAGCAACGAATGGGTGAAGACTTTTTACATGCAAATGTTTGCTTATCTTGCATCTTAAACTAAAACTGGAATAAAGATGACAGTCTAATGTCAGAGTTTTTCTTACCATCAGCATTCAGCCTGAACATGCTGTTATTACCAACAAGAAGGGGACAGTCATACTGAAGCCATGTGGATCTGCCAAAGTTCTTGTCAATGGACGGGCTGTCACATCTGAAACAACACTTCATCATAATGACAGGTGAATATTTACCATGCTGCAGTCTATTTGCAGGTGTTGTATTGCCTTTGATAGGTATGAATGTATCTATTTTATTTTTAGGGATTTAAATCCTGACTAGAATTGACATTTACCTCATCATTTATGTCTGGAAAATCTCTGTGTGGTCTTTGTGTGGAAACTACATGTATTGCTAAAATGCAGTTTTATGCACATTTGCATCCAAGCAACAACTATGAGTTGATCTGAGATAACGATCAAGAGTCAAATTGATCAAATTTTTATGGTGAGATTTTATTACTTGTTCTTTTTAAATTGACTTTGATATTTACTGACACGTCTAATTATCATGAAAGGTCACTTAAAGAGTTTAGGGGAAGGTATGTGAAAATTCAGTATTGATCACTTTAATTAAACATCAGATAATTTCTTTTTTTCTTTTTTTAAAATCTGAAAGGCCCGGAAAGTTACAGAGGTATTGTTTCTAAATGACCAGGTAAAATTCTTGTCGCCATTCCTTCTGATAACTCATCATTTGTTTTGTATGTATTCTGCAGGGTGTTGTTTGGCTCAAATCATCTGTATGTCTTCCACCACCCCCAGGATGAAGCCAAAAAGCTGAAGGCTGGGGAGGCCCTGGACAAGCCAACATACACTGATGCACAGGAGGAAATCGCCAAACAGTCTGGCTTGGTTAAGGGAGATGGTGCCAGCAAGTCAAAAGGTGGTTGCATGCATCTGCATGTTTTTCACTTTGTTATTTGCGGTTTGCCTTTTTTAGTTCTTCTGACATTTCCGTCCAGTTTTTCGTGTCCATTTAAATGAACAGCAACAGAAACAACAATGGCATCAACAGGCATCTGCAACAGTATAAAGAAGGAAGTTACAGCTATACTACATAATAAAATCCAATATAAACATGCATAAATAGCATGAAAAGGTTTTCACTCAAAAAATGGGAAAAACCAACATAAAGAGCATCCCAAGCATAATGTCTTTGCACGTGTAAAATCTTCATCCTTAAATTTTTAACTCAGCAATAAAGCAGGTTGAGAGGTCCCACTCAACTATATCAGAAAGTTTTGTGATGTTCAGATCAGCAAGTCTGTAAGAATAAAGTCTGGGTAAACTATGTTGTCTGGGTATTTTTTTTCCAGAGGATTTACTATTGCATGATGAACTGGTTGAGCTATTGCCTCTTGTCAACGAAGCAAATGCTATGGCAGAAGAGTTGAACAAAAAAGTCAAGTTTGAACTGGCGCTTATCTCCCCTCAGGCCCGTGGCCTCAAGGAGGGGCGTACAGAGGTGAGACAGACTTGCAGCAGCACGGTGACTGATAGACCTTATGCTTTTATGTTTGTGGTTGTATCTATGGATTATTCTTGTGCTGTGAACCTGCCTTAGATTTTTCAGGATATGCCATGCATCGTGGTTTCTGTGCACCCTTATGCAGGAACGTGTTTGTGCTGCTGCCATTCTGCAAATGTGCAACTCGTCAAATAAATGCACTTTTGTGTTGCACAGGTGATGATTAAAATGGTGAACCAGGACAATGGAAATGAATGGTTACTAGATCGAAACAACTTCATCAACCGCAGATATTTGATGCAAGAGATGTACCAGAATTTCATAGAGGGAGACAAAGAGTGGGATGTACCCCAGGTGAGGGGAACATGTCAGAAGAAAACACTTTTCATTGTATTTCTTAGGCAAACAGTCTGTGGTTGAGAAAAGACTGGCTGAGTGCTCCATGCATAATACTCAAAGCGCTACAACTTAGTTAAATTTAATTTCAATTTGAGATGGGCTTATTTCAGCCTGTGTTCTGCTCTTGTAGGTCAGTTTCAGGGGATTTAAGTGTGATGGAGCGGGTTCGCTTCGCAAACTTTCCTTTCTCTCTCTCTCTCTCCGTAAACAGAGGCAGGCCTGTTGTTGAAGCTCTCTCTACATTCTTTATTGAGTGCCGCCGCTGTTGCTGCCCAACGCTGTCCGTCGGCCCACGGTTCACTGCCTCTACTGTCCAGTCTCGGCTCTCGTGGCGCGTTACATGGCCAGTACTGCCTCTCCTCTGGCTTCACCACTGCCCTGAGGCCTTGCATTGTCCGGCTTTTACAAGGTGTTCGCGGGCCGCGAGGGAAGCATTGCCAGTTACACCAGAAGCTAGCGGGTGAAAGTTCGGCGCGCAGCCCATTTTGTGCTTGTTACGCGCACAAACCTCAAAATAACAGACCTACGAATATATTTACAAAACATCGAAAATATGTGATAAATAGAATGCGCTCTCCTCTTCCTGTTAGTGTTAAGGAAAGTTAAGTAGAGTAAGCAGGAAATAAAGATAATTACGTTAAAAGGCAGTTTACCTAGCTAATTTGAATAGAAAAGGATAAGAAATATGCCTACAAACTAATCTAATCTATTAAGATGTTTGATGAATTTACTATCTAAAGAAAGAGTATATCAAGTAGAATTCGAATATGTTAGTTGTTAGTATCTGCAACTGTCCTAGAAGGATATAGAGACGTTTAAAGAGAGTGAGCCTAGCACAGCACGCGGTCAGATGACACAGCGCGTCACAGCCACGGTTCGCTGGCAGTACTCGACCCAGGCACTGCCCCCGGCGTCCGCTGTGGCTGTGAGCGTGGTGGCCAAAACCGTCTCCGTGATGGCTGCCACCCATCACATAAGTATGACCTCTGATGTGAACCAGCATCTGCCATTAAGCATGAGTTCTTTTTATGCTTGAGAAATGACTGGAGAAAAGACATGGAGATGGTTTTTAAACAGTTTAATTTCAGCATGTAGTCTCTATCTTTAAAACTATGCCTGCAAATGTATTTTTAGAAAATTAAGGGATGGAATGAATCTGTAATGCTAAATTTGTACCCAGATGTCACAGATTATCCACTATGCTATGTACTACGAACCATTAAAGCTGTTGACCCATCTCTGCATTTTAATTTTTCCCTGTGGGGCAGCTCCACCTAGTATATAAAAACGCATACAGTATAATCTTTTAGAACTGGATAAAATGGCCAGATCACGATTACAGCAAGATCTGTGATAAACTGACGATTCAAAAAGGCAATAATAATTTTTTTAAATTTCTGAAATGTGACTAAAGTTTCTAGAACCTGGCAGAACTTGCCAGAAGACAGCAGAAATTTCTGGAAAGGAATATGACACTGGGAGCTTCTGGAGCGCTGGGTGTTCAGAGAATGCTTTGTGTAAAGTAGTTCAGCGATACACAAGTTTAATTGTACAACACTGCATTGTGTGGTAAATCTTTCTGAATTTATGCAGAAGGACATGATGGAGTTTTCCAGACCTGGTAATCTAGCAGATCTGGAATATATCGGTAACTTCAGCAGCACCTACTGTATATTAAACATTTATAGAATGTGACTGAGTTTTACAAAACCTGGCAGTTCTTGCTAGAAGAAAAAAATTTCTGGAGGGCTGCAATCTTCAAAACTTTCAAAAATATTATGGATGGTTTTTTTGGACAACTTAAAGCTAGGGTGGTCCTGAGATATGCACACCATTTAAGTTGCTGTTGCATTTTGTAGTAGAAGTTTCTGGAATGGCACAGAAATTCCCAAAGCAGGATGAAGTTTTCCAGACATTGTGACAGTCAGGCAGTTGTTAAACACACTAGTAATGTCTGAGGATCCTAGAGTGCAGGCAAACATTGTGGAATATCACTCTAGTTTCCAATATTTGATAGCTCTTTGCAGGAAAGTGTAGAAATGTTTGAAGAAAATGAAACTTTAAAAATAGGCTGAAGTTGGCAGATGGCTCCTGAACAGTAAGAAATGTCGACAGGGCTAGAGAAACCACCATGCGGTAGTACAACTCATGCTACTAGTCCAGATAATGCAGCAGATTTTGGTGGTTGTCTCTTTCCAGAACTCAGCTGTAGTGATGTTGTGATCATGTATTCTGTTATTTTTAACCGTTCTAGAATTGCTATATAATACTCTTTTATGGCTTTCAAGGAAAGAGATCCATTCTGGGAGCCACCGACTGCTGACATCCTGATTGGCTCAGTACATGTATTTCTACAATCACTGGCCTATCAGATGGATTACCAGGAAAATCTTCCCATCACAGACTACAAAGGCAACGATCATGGGCATCTGTCACTGGAGATTATTCCATGTGATGGTGGCTGGACAAATATTTCTGAGGAGGCAAATATTGAAGATCCCAGCGAGATGGTTTGTGTCACTTTATTTTTGTGTTGAATGTAGGATGACTTTATGAAGATTCCAACTTGTTTTGCTTTTTCTGACAGCTTGCATGTTCAGGTGTGGTTATGTACCTCTGTATCTCAAAGATATAAATGTTTTACAACATGGGTGCCAGATGTAAATGTTGAGCAATCCCAGGTTATTCCTCCTCCCACATTAACAGCTCCCTACAACTTAGGAGTGAGCAGAGACCGTAGCTGGGCTACGTCATCAGTAGCATCATAAAGCAGGCAAGCTAATTCGTATGTTCGTTCGCTTGTTCGTTCTTTCATTCATTTCCTTTATTTATGAAGGTATACATTGTGAGACAGATGTGAGTGCTGCAAACACATCCTCAGTTCCTCCAGAAGACCAACATGGAGCAAGTGCAAATATTTTCCTTGAAATTAGATGTTCCTGTGATCTGTGTGCAGCTTGGAAAAACCTTGAACTTCAAGATAAGAATTTTGGGAGCTAAAGGTCTGCCTCGAAACTTGAAAAAGGTGAGATACTAATCTGAATCAGTTCCCCTTATAGGGAACCTCAAAAGATTGCTAACACTGTAAAAAAAATCCAGCTCATCAGTTTTGTTGATACGTTTATGCCTTGGCTTCAATGGCTTGTAGTGTTTTGTTCACAGGATTAAAACAAGTTGTTAATGGAACGATATTTATGATTTTGTTGGCAGCTGATGTGTATGCCATTCTTACACTATGATCACTATGATCCATTGTGAACATCCAGTTTAACTATTCTCGGATGTTATTATATGAAATATGATCAGTTAGATGCATGACACCTTATTTCCTCCTGTCCTCAGAGTTACTGCAGGTTTAAATTTTACCTGGATCCTGTTGAGTCCAAGACAGAGGAAGTCCAAGATACAAGTAACCCTGATTTCAACTTTGAAAAGAAATGCTCTGTCAAAATTGTTACACAGCAGGTAACTAAATCTTACTCATATGCATCACATTAATTTCAGAAGTTTTAGTATCAATCGATTGAGGCCTACTCAGTACAGGAGAAAAGCAAAATGATTACACTACCCATTAAAGTCAACAGACAAGACATAGTAAAGTAAATACACCCAGGATTTTCAACAGACAGGAAATAGTAAATACACACAGAATTTTCGACAGACAGGAAATAGTAAACACACCCAGGATTTTCAACAGACAGGAAATAGTAAACACACCCAGGATTTTCAACAGACAGGAAATAGTAAACACACCCAGGATTTTCAACAGACAGGAAATAGTAAATACACCCAGGATTTTCAACAGACAGGAAATAGTAAACACACCCAGGATTTTCAACAGACAGGAAATAGTAAACACACCCAGGATTTTCAACAGACAGGAAATAGTAAACACACCAAGGATTTTCGTGATTTTTATAAGCATGTCCATAATATGTAGGCTGCTTGCATGACCCTTGGTGACTGATGCTGTTTATCTTGTCACCGTCACCCCTCATGTTATCATGTTATTATTGGTGTCAGTAGATCATTTTTGGTCTGGAAGGCAGAATGTGACAGAGAATGCTGCTCACATGTACAAAATAGTTGATATCCAAAAGAGCAGATGCAAGCATGAAATGTTTCAAGAGGAGTAAAACGTGCAGCGGACTGTTTTCTCTGGGTGCAGCTCCTGGACTATCTGGCAGATGAGCACCTGGTGGTGGAGGTGCGGGGGCACCAGAAGGAGGAGGGCTACAAATCAGGGCTGACTGCTGGCAGCGACAAGGGCAAGCAGACTGCCAAAGACGGGGTAGCTCGGGAACCGTTGCGCGAAGTAGCAGCCACCGGTCTGGCAAGAGGAGTGGTGGAACAGTCCAGGCAAAAGCCGACCACTGGTGGAACTTCTACAGCTGTGGAAGAGTCAGGACGGGAACAAGACATCGGGGCAGGCCGTGTATCAGCTTCACTGCCATCGGTAGACTGATTGGCGACTTGTTGTCGTTATTTTGTATTTATATAATAAAAACACCCATAGCAGAGAGTGGGGGTGTCTAACATTGACTGGCTGCATACCAGTGGAAAATGTGTGTCGTTAGTATTACCTAGGTTTTGAATCTTAAATCCTGAATCTTGATTCTGGTATCTTGTTGCCGTCACCCCTCATGTTATCATGTTATCATTGGTGCAAGTGGCACATCTTTGGCTGCCACTGTCACCATCTCTAATAAGGCCAGCATCAGAACATGTACTACTGTCATAATCATCAGCACATCTACCCCTGTCATCATCACCATCATCAGCAACATCATCAGTGAGTGCTCAGTCCTGTCTAAACTTGCTAGCTAAATTCAACAGTGCTCTTGAGTGCTTTTTAAGCAGATGCAGATGTTTTTTTCTTGAATGTTTCCAATTTAAAGTTAACTGAAGAATATTTTCTTTTTTGTTGTCCTTTAGGACAATAGAAACAAGCCCAGCTCTTCGCTGGCAGGCGGGCAAAAAGATGGAAAGGATGATGAAGTTCTGGTCAGTGTTATCTAAGCATGTCACCTTTACTCAGTTAACGTTCCCCTTACACCGCATTCTGAATGTATGAACAAAGCAAAAATAAAAACATAAACACAAACAATGAGTCCAGGATTGATAAAGACCTTACATAGATTTTAACTAATATGAAACAAATGAGGACAGAGCGCTTAAATTATCGAAAGATAACTCCAACAAAGATACTGGCAGCGCTCACACATAGCCGTATGCAGACGCCTGTGTCCAACGGGAGCTTACTGTACCCAAACACGTAGCAAAGAGAGGGCTGAAAGAAAGGAACTTGGCAGATCCTCTTTTTAAAAGATCTGCCCGC
>SMGT01002346.1:130496-157248 GCA_004794575.1 Lanistes nyassanus | reverse complement strand
ATAGCCGTATGCAGATGCCTGTGTCCAAAGGGAGCTTACCTCCAAAAGAGGATCTGCCAAGTTCCTTTCTTTCGGCCCTCTCTTTGCTACGTGTTTAGGTGCGGTAAGCTCCCTTTGGACACAGGTGTCTGCATACGGCTATGTGTGAGCGCTGCCAGTATCTTTGTTGGAGTTATCTGTAGATTTTAACCTCATCATCTTATGTTTTGGTAGTTTTCTGGAATTATTGTTCTGGACATGTTTTCTTTCTGTGTGCAGACAAAGGTATATGAGCTGATCAACTCCATGAAAGCAAAGGGCATGACATCTATATCTGTGAGCAATTATTACTTAGTAATCTTTTGGCCAAGAAGAAAATTTGTATTATATGAGCAATGTGCTGTTATTTTTGTTTCTGTTGTGTGTGTTGAAGAAGGATGCTGTAAGATTTGTTTGGAAACTATTCAAGTTGGTGAAGCTTTCGGCCTTTCAAAAACTGCAATTCATTAAAAAAAACAGTTTTATTCATGATTGATTTTTACTAGGAGACTTTATCTTATTTTTCTTGCTTTGATGGAATATTTTATCATCCATTAATTGCTTGCTGATTTTATGATATGCATTTTCAACATGCCACTGCCATAAAAAATAACATCTTTTTCCTGCTGGACAGATTGCTGATGTAGAAGCAACGTTAGCAAAGCATTTTCCCAACTCTCCAGTAGTCCGCAAACACTCTGTGGGGATGGTCCAGATGAGTGCTAATGATGGGGGTGGCAAAGGAAAGGAGGCCCCAAGGACTTCCCGGGCTTGCACCCTGCAGTAACATAGCAGCTGATGTCACTTTACCAGACTGACTACCTTATATGTTTTTCTACAAAATGTCACTGTACCAGATTGACTACCTTATACGTTTTTCTACAAAATGTCACTGTACCAGATTGACTACCTTATACGTTTTTCTACAAAATGTCACTGTACCAGATTGACTACCTTATACGTTTTTCTACAAAATGTCACTGAAAAGGAATTCCTTGCATTGGCTTACAATCTTCGCTCTGTGTCACTGAGAAAGTAATCCATTTTTTTCTTGTAACAAACATTGGACTTCGGACTGACTGAGATGTTGTTGTGTTTTTCTGGCTCCAGTTGGCTGCTTGTTCCCCACTTGTGTCCTCCCTTCCCCATCTAATTTTGTAAGTCTCTCATCCATTCTTCTGGCTGCGATGTGAAATTCATAACAGTAAACACTATTTCAACATGAAAAAATGTGCAAAGTTTTGAGAAGTTTGAATCATTCCTGTTGAAAGGCACTCCAAAGACTTTTTATAAAAGTGCTACACCCATGAAAATCATATAATGAAGAAAATTATTCAAATTAAGCTATTTCCAATATCAGAAATATTAGAAATTTGCAACGAAAAAAGCTATGGACATCATGTAATTTACATTTTAATTGATTCATAAACAGTGTTTTTTATTTGAAGTTATTAATTTCCTGTTGTGGGTAATATTCTTGGTTGAACTGGTGATGGTTAAGAAAATGGCATGCTGTATGATGGGTTTATTTTTACTAACACATGTAAATGTATGTACATGTATACAAAATATTATTCTTTAATGTGGATTTTGATTGTGTTTATTTCCACAATGTAAATAGTATTATATGTTTATATTTTGAGAAAATCTGTTTTCTACACCACTTGTTCAATTGTTACCTTGAAATGTTGCCGTCCATAAAAGCATTTTCTTTTGTTTCTTTTAATATGCGTCTAGTGAAAGCTCACGGAGTTGCCATTATTTGGGGACAAAGAAGTCTTGTAAAAATGAGATAACAGCCATCTGTATTAGGCTGCAATTAGTACACCTTTGGAATTATTAGTTTAATGTTAGGCTAAAGGACAAAAATGTTGACGACCTCAAAAAGTTTGTAATTTGTGAGTGCACCTAGCAGGTTCTCATAATGAACCCCAGAACAGATATCCTGCCCTTGCCATACAAGAAACAGGAAATTTCTGGCAGCAAAGCCAATGTCTATAGGCTGAAATGATCGCATGTCTGAATCAGCCTGACCTCATCACAACCATTTGGAAGCTGGAACTTTCTAGAGCTGAAGGGATTCAGTAAACGCTCACTTCCCTTACCACCTTTGGGAACCTGGTATAGTGCCTGTACATCTTCAGATAAGCATGATGGTTTTATGACCCTTTTGATGTAATCTCAGTGTCTTTGTGAGAATTAGTCTTTTATGAACGAAAATGAGCTCTATAGAATTAAACCCATTTTCACAAAGATAAAATGGTTGGTTCTTCAACACCACAGAAGCTTTGGATCATAACTCTGTAATAATCTGCTGCTGGGCACACATCCTAAATGTGATATGAAAATGAGGATTTTTTAAATATACAGTGATATTTTTAAAGAAAATTGTTTGTTAGGTGATAATCGTATATTTTGTTAGATGACTCGTGATACTTTGGACAGGGAAACAAAAGCGCTGGGAGGGGGAGGGGTGATGCGGTAGGTGAGTGGGAAGAAATGATATTTTGAATATTTGATATTATTTTTAGCCACACTACAGGTGCATATACAGGCTTTCATAGAACCAGCCATTGTATGTGGAATGTCTTTAGACAGCCCGTCAGAATGAAACCTTTTCGTCATGTTTGATGCTATTGTTTTCTTAAAACTTATTAGTTTTGGTTTGTTTTAATTTAAATGTTTGTGATGGTTGCCTCCACATCTGGAGTCGGCTGAAGGGATTCTGGTACTGTGTTGATCTGTCCATCCACTTTTGTTTCTGTCAAGTCTTCTATAGCAGGTTCCCCTAATGAGGTGTGTCACACTTATATATTCCTCTCTGTGTTAGAAAATGGGAATTTCCGGCAAGGAAAACGGCCCCTGTTAGCCGAAACGATCACATGACAAACGGTTTTAAGTTAGAAATTCCTCAACTAAAGGGATTCAATCCCTGCAGACTTTACCTGCCACTTTTGCGAACTTATAGCAAAACATTGGGTCGTTGAAAAGAGCAGATTACATTTGGGGGCAGCATTTCTGGATTAGGCCGGTTCCTGGGCGAGGCTGTCTCGTGTCAGTTTAGTAAGTCTAGTGGAAGTCACGAGATATTTAGACTGTTAATCACGACCTAAGTTTGCATAATACGGCAGTTGATAAATGTAAGAAAAATTTGTCACAACTTTGATTGTCTTGGTGACGTTTATTGAAGACTAGCCAGGGTAACCGGCGCTTACCGCGTTTTTCTTACCCCGCCCACCCCTGTCCCTTCTGTAACCCTCAACCCTACCCCTTTACTAGCCCCAACCCTCCGTCCGTACCCCTTTACTAATCCCCACCCCTACCCCTCCCTAAAATCTACCTGCCGTCTCCCTGTTGTCAAGCGAGGCAAGGGAAAGTACTCTTCGTACAAAAGAGAAAAGACTGTGATCTCCCTTGCACGCTGATCGCTGTGCGCATGACTTGTTATGGGCGTCGTCATATTTATTATTTCATTATTGTTTAGGCCTAGATACAGGGTCGAAATATAGCCTTTGACCATCTGTGGGTGATCAGGAACCCGCGTGCCAAATTTGGTGTGGATCGGTTCAGGCGTGTGGATTTGTATAACAAATACACAAACCCACTCGTCCGCGCGCACATTCGGGTTTATTTATTAATGGTGATTGTGTTAAAGTAGGCAGTCAGTGATGGAAGTGGAGGATTTGGGTGGGAAGTATAAAGTCCAGATCAGACTGCTGTTCACAAAAGCCCCCCTCCCCCACCAATGGTGTGAAGCTTAAAAAATGGAGTGAGGTCTTTGGAAATATTGACTATGAATCTTTGTGAAGCAGGTCTTCGAACAGCTACTCATTTGTGTGGGTAACTTCCTTCTTTTTTTCCTAAAACTTCATTTAGTTTCAAAGGTGATTTAGGCACAAGACTAACTTTTCTCAACATAAAGGCTTGCACTTTAGAATATTATGTATCAGGTGTTAGTGAACTGTTCATGGTTATAATTAAGCATTTTTGTTATCAGATCACTTGGGCACTTCTGACACTGTAGCATTATTTGGTCTATTTTTTTGGTCGAATATTGCTTCAGAAGCACATGAATTTTTAAAAATCAGTTTGGCTTTTGAACTGTCAGTATTTAATCAGTCCATAAAATGTTGGTGTGCTTATTCACTTACACTTGAGAACTTAGTGGTGTTTGTGTGTGGGTATGTGCGTGTGCGTGTGCAAGTGAGCGCGCGTGCATGCGTGCTTGCACAAATGTGTACATGGCCATGGATGCTGAGGGTTTTTTGGGGGTGGTTGGTTGGTTCTGTCAAAGGGCAGGGAAGGGCGTAAAAGTATGGGGTAGGGGAGATGAGAATTTAAAGAGAAAGGGGAATGACTACTCTTAATTTGGTAAAGGGAAATGGAGAAATGAATTGATGCTACCAGTTGATTCTGGATGCTACAACAGTTCCACAACAGTCCTCATCCAGTTTCCCAATTTATTATATGTCCTTATGTTTTATTATGGAAGCCTTTGACACCAGCTGTCTAGATATTGTTGTATTTCTCATAGTTTTTAAGTGACTTTCATTTTGCACAATAAGCTTTAGGGACATCAAGAAATGTGAACCTTTAATCTTGAAGCCCATGTGAGAAATCCAGGTCTAGGCTGCATGGGCATTCGCATCTCCTGTCGATGCGTAAAGGTGCACGGAAAATCCTCAGGCTGAACGGACTTGCGACTGGTCTTATAAACAAAGTGTAGATACGAACCCTTATTGCCTCATGCAGTCTAACCCATGGCAGTGTAACATAAACGTCGGGATCTACATCCTGCTCATAAAAGCAGTGGATCCATAGAAGACGCGCTGTGGGATTTTTGTTTTTGTTTTGTTGTTTGTTTTGTTGTGTGTGCATGTGCGTGTGCGTGTGCGCGTGTGTGTGTGTGTGTGTTGCTTTGCTTCCCTCCATTCCGCCATCGCGTACTTCGGCTTAATTTGCAGTAGCCTAACAACGGGACCGAAGAATGTTGAGAGGATAAAAAGAGGGTCGGGGCAGGAGATACCCGCGACAGCCCCGATGTCTTGCACTTGGCGAACTCTCGTAAATTGTTGAGCGGGCCGGAAACACGGTCTAATCAACAGACGGCCCACACTTCAAGCTGATAGAGCTGGGACCAAATCGCCCCGCACGTCAGTTACGAAACGAGAGTACAGGCATCTATTCATTTGGAGAAGAGGGACGCACGTAAACGCTGAGATTTTCTTCTGAGCTACGAGGTGAGAAGGGTCAGTGGGAAGGTCGAGGTAGTGGGAACTCAAAGGAGACATGCAGAGGGCGGAGAGAGAAATGGTAGTGAGTGCACGCGTTAGAGAAACATGGGATGCGGGCGTGTGTGTTTGTGTGAGAGAGAGAGAGAACAGTTTAATAGGGAGCTCTTTCGCAAAGTTCAGTTTGGGACAGACCAATTAGGCTAAACCAGGTGCACTGGACAGACGGCGTTTTGGATTGGGCAAGATAAATTTTAGTGAAAAAATTTCTCTCTCTGTTTTATTAACAAGAGATTTGCACGCAGAACACATGCAGCCAAAGCTTTAAATTTCTTTCGCTCGCCCCTTACCCTTCGAAGTTTCCAGCTACAGGGAAAGGTGAGACTGTATGGTTTGGGACACATGAAACATAAGATAAAAACATACCAAAGGATACACGAAATAGGATTAAAATGCTAATGTTTCTTGAGCATGAATGGCAAAGCTGTACCCCACACTATGTTCACGCGCATGCGTAAATTTACAGGCACGCACAGGGACAATAGTGGGGCCATGCAAACATAATTCACCAAATAACCAAAACAAACAAAAAAAGGCCTGTGCATGATGACAAGTACGTTATAAATGTAGATCTTCAGACCGCACCAGAGTTGTTGACAGAGGGAAAAAAGTTTGTCAAAACACGACCAAGACCGTTCTGTAAACAACACGTGCTGCTCATATAGAGTGTTATAAACAATCTGTGTTTTCACTTAAATCGAGCTGGAGGGTCATGATTTTGTTTCTTTTGTTAGATTAAAAAAAACCCAAGCCATGCGTAACCCAAAAGGGCTAAGATCGAGAAAACGTTAACTACCGAACACAGTTCTATCGGTATATAGATACTGTGAATTCAAACGGGATGCATGGCTAATGCTCTTTTCATTAGTACAAGTGCCTGTAAATTGTAGGAGATAAGCGAGCTGTACATGGGCATGTCTACATAATAAATACACACACAGGGAACAATTATGGGTAAACGCTCATAGGCGACCCGTGCAACTAAATATTCAGGAGTGACGACCTTGTTTATAATGTGTGTGTGTGTGTGTGTTAGGGTGAGTTTATTATTATTATTTTCTACTTGTTATGCCCTTGAGGTAACAGTCTCAACAACGCGCACAGGAAGGTAACTCTGAGTAGTGGGATGAGCCAGCGATATTTGATCGCACAGGTGATTTGAAAAATGACACTTGGAGAGGATCTCTAAAACCCCACAAAGCAGTGCGGCGCATTTAAAACACATGAACATTGCAAGTGGTAATCTTTCCAAAATAGGCAATGGTTGGTCACCCCGAGAGCAGCACATTAATCCCTGACTTCACATTTCTGCCCAGGGACAGGTTATCGGAAGAGGTGTATCAGTCTACAATATAAGTATGAACTTAATTAAGGCACCAGCTGCAAGTGTTGTTCACAGAAAATCTTGAACTGTACTGGAAGCGCACCTTCCTTACCGGTCGCCTGGTTAAGAATAAGGCGTCCGGCCGTTCGCTTCCAAAGAGGAGGTCGGTAGTTCGCGCCTCGGCTGTCATACCTAAGACTTATACAAATTGGCAATCTAGTAGCTGCTCTGCCAGACGCCTGACACTATAGGGAACAGAACTAGGACTGGTTTGCCCGGTGTTGCAACAGCAGCCCCAAGAACGTCAAAACTTGTCTCAACCAACACCGCCCTGATATGCACTGAGTTTGCGACTGGAAGTTAAAGAACAAAAATCTAAATTAAACTGTTGCCTGGTGTACAAGTTTCCTACAGATTGTAATTCATACTAAGCCTTACGGGTATAATCCCTATCAAGACAGTACTTCAAGCCAAGCATTGCAGGTATAGCCCTTATCAGGACTAGTGCCAAGCACATCTGCTCCTGGCTTTCCCAATGAATACTTTTACTCTTCTCATAGACCGCTGCAGAGACCGAGCAGAGACCGATTCATCTCTCTGGCATTTCGGTCTCTGAAGGGAGAAGTCAGGTCTGCGTCGGTCAGAGAGGGCTGTTACAGAGCCACTTGGCGATAAAGACGGGACGTGTTTTCATCGGAGGATGACTGAAAGAGTTTGGGGACTCGGCGCTGTATCGGCTTCACAACGATAGGCTTCGGGACCTCCCTTGTGGCCCCGGCGGCATGCGGAACGGGCCAATCAGAGCTCACCCTCTTGGATAGATGACATAAACGTGCCTTACTGGCGGCAGCAGGGCTGCTAAACACAGGCAACAGGGAAGATAACTCCGGCAAGGAGGAGGAGGAGGAAGAAGAGGAGGAGGCGGCGAGAAAGTGAATATTGGCGTTGTGCAGGAGAGAGATAGAGACGTAACATGACATGACGTGACGTGACATTGGCTTATTGTCGCAGGTTATTAGCCTCACGACAAGGGGTGATACACATTATACATAAAGACGACGGCAGCCAAATGCTGCTGACAAGACATTAAAAGACCGCCTTGCTATCTCCAAAATGATACAACAAACCCATCCGCATCCCCACGCAAACACACATACACCGTAAACTCCGTCGCTCACATCCACACAAATTATTTGGTGGACGTCCTACAATTATCCTGTTCCACTTCTGATTTGTAAAGCTTCCGCAAGGAATTTCGTCAGTTCACATGTAGCCACACGCTTAATTTCTAGATGTTAAGAGTTTGGTATGGCTACTTTCGGGTGATAGTAGTGTAGTGTTAAATCAGGAATTTAGTCAGTTTACATGTAGCCACACGCTTAATTACAAGATGTTAAGAGTTTGGTATGGCTACTTTCGGGTGATAGTGTAGTGTTAAATCAGGGACTACACTCCTGACGTTTAGTGGCATGTTTTGGGCATTCGAAAAGAAAATGATATTTGTCTTTAAAGTCGCACCCACACGACGGACAGGCTTTCTTTAAAAAAACTCATTTCTATGCCATCTTCTCTATTATTTAATCCACATACTATGAGTGAATCTGGTTAATGCTGTTTGAGAGAGAGAGAGAGAGAGAGAGAGAGAGAGTGGTGGAGGAAGTGGGAAGACAAAGAGCAGAACAAACGGAATATTTGTGGAGAAGAAAGAAAAGATTAGGAACAAGTGTACTAGGTGACGACAGAAGGGGATCTAGCAATTTTGCTGCATGTGTCAGGTGATGTTGGTGTTCGTTCCTTCCATCTTTCCGTTTGACCTACAGCAAAGCCATGAAAGGTCAGCACCAGAGAAAACAGAAATCTCCACGTCTTCATCTCCATCACCTCCATCACCTACCGTAAGTGACCAACCTTAGCTATATACGGAAACCCCTAGTTTAGTCATTATCTGTTTATACATCTGCCTGTTTGCCTGCCGTCCATTCCTCCGTCAACATACCGGTCTTTAATTTTTACCTACCATTTCCTGCCCACCTATACACATATCTTGACATAGTGGGTTTTCCCACTTTGTGCATTTAATCTTCATTACCCCGTTGACAGCCTTTGATGCAGCTGTCTTGCAAACTCGAATTCCGGCCTCTGTAATGCGGCCGTCCGGAGGCACTGGGCTCGATGAATTGTAGCGGTGCTATAACGTGACTGTGGTATGTTCACTTTAGTCTGAAGGTTACTTTTGTTTCAAATAATACAATAGAGTACAAAACAAATTTGTATCTTCCTTCAAACAGTTCAACTGAGATTTTTCATTAGCAGCAAAGCTTAAAAAATAAAAACAATAACACATGCTTTACCAAACCCCAGTAAAACTGACAAATGCGCCAAGTTCAATATTCTTAGCACTCACTCCAAAGAATTATCGATTGTAGTATCTGTGATCGGACCTAAAAAATACCGACAATTTTATGCAAGCAAGCAAGCAAGCAACCAGCCTCGAAATCGCACTCACTGATCTCTGCGCGTGCGAAGGCTTTTCTGGGAATCACGAGTACCTCTCGGTTCTCTGCCCATGAAAGTTCTAGATGGCGCTGGTATCGTTTTATTTGTGGGCAAGTGCGTGTGTGCAAGCATGCATGGGATGGCTCTGATTTCCCAGCATGCCTTGTGACAGGCCAGCAATGTCTGCTGTCACGGACCCGTGACTCTGGAGATAGTGGCAGGCCTGTTTCCGAGCGCATCTCAAGAGGGGAGAACCCAAATCCTCCAGCTCTGCCCAAGTCACCGAGCACACGCACGCACGCACGCACGCACGCACGCACGCACGCACGCACGCAGCGCTAACGATCATGAAAAAGTGTCAGCTATGAAGGCCAGTCATGGAGGTTAGCTTTTTATTTCAACGCTGTTGTTGCGTATTTGGTTTTTCTAAATTTTGATCATTGACATAATCATGCTAGTGTCTTCCAGGGGATTAAGCCTCCATCCCATTCCCGCTAAAAGCCTTTTACAGAGTACAACAGCAAAAAATGTTCAGTAGTTTTGAGGAAGTGTGTATCTGCATAAGCACGTGTGATGGCAGTGTATTTCTTTTTAATTTATCGTACTTAATGTCAGGTAAGCGATAGCAATAGGAAAAAAAACAAACAAAAAATACAATCAATTATGTTTTGTATTGTGCTTGAAACAGTGGAAAAATAATATACATTTATGAATAAATTTATTTTCTTTTGCACTCAAATACGAACACACGCGTGCAGGCAACACGCGTGACAAGGGCACGGGCGCGCACACACACACACACACAGACTCGTGGCTTAGCGGGAAGAGGAGTCCAAAAGTTAAATGAATAAAACCAGACAACAAGACCGTTAACTCATCCTTGAAATCATTTTTTATTAACGGCACTGGAGGGAAATTATTAGTTTTCAAAATGAAGTCATCAATCTTCATTGTCTGGACCTCACAGCCCTGTTACAGTACCGTGGCAGGATCTGTCTGCTGGCTGAACAAAAGAAGAGAAAAGAAAAAGCTTAGCATGGCGCCGCATTTAGGTCAACGAGCCGTGACGCATGCGGCGATGAGCTTATCACAACTGCAAGCGTCTCAAACGGCTGAGTACGTGCAACGGCCGCTTACATCATCAATAAAGACTGCGTTTTAAATGGCAGATGATATGCTGGCAGCAACAGGCGCAGCTCGTCAGAGGACGAGTATCGGGCCTGTAATTTGCAGGCTCGTGCGTTTTATCGGCATGATTAGGACTGCTTGGTTAGCTTCCTACAGGCTCTGTACCTTGCACAAGCCGCGCGCGTTTTATTGTTCATCACTTCCGTTCCGTCAGTGGTTTGTGACAGATAAATCATCTGATGCCACTCACCTGCCAGCAGGTCGGTCGGGACTTTGAGTGGGTGAGTTCGATGGTTGGTTATGTTAGAAGGACAGTGCTTCCACCTGGCGATAATTTCGCACTATGGGGGATGGGGTCCTATTACTAAGCTATGCACTGAAAGAACCACCAGACTGATAGCTGCCGTAAGATGGCAGGCAGTGTGCGAGAAATGGCCGAATGGAGTCTGCACAATGTATAACTCTAAGAAACAGTCCTTGGCCACATCTAGATTCAAACCAGCAACCTGGCTTCCACCTGCTAGTCCCCATCTCTACCAACTGAGCTATCCAGGCCCCACGACTGAGTTCGATTCAGCGTGCGAGGGCTTATCCAGTCAGTCGAGCAGAGGACAGCAGCAGTATGTACATCGATGCCTTACTGTATGGGCTATAAAACATTGAATACCCTTCCCATAAATCAATGCGAACCGTCCTAATGGATCAGTTGCTGATGACATCACTACTTTGTGCGTACTCGGCCGACGGCCATTTGTGACGTCGCTCCCAAATGCTGATTTGTTCGGTAAATATCAGGAAAATTGCCCAGGTGAGAATTCACGGACATAGGGCGTGTCACTGGGCTTCTAAAAAAAGTTCACAGTCTTGCAAAGGAGAGTGCCGATGGAATTTATGAAGAAAAAACCTGGTGAAGAATGCCCTGCCATTGACAAAATTGTCAATGCTTGCTGGTGTATTATGAATCTTCACAGATTAGTCATTCCCATGACTAGGATAGTGTGTACTCAGCAATGCGTGGATATATATATATATATGACATATATTATATATATATGTTTTTAATACTTTAAGAATTTTACTGTCTGGTGGTTGTTGAAGCTTCTCATCTTAATATCAATACTATATTATATTCATTAGTGGTAATATTATTATGGATTATTGTTGTCTCTGTCCTTCACTGCCATCAGTATTGTTATTTTTATGAGCAGTTTATTAGTATTTTTTTCTTCTTACATCGTCAGCCAGTGTAATTTTGTAAGGAGTCTGGTTCGGCCCCTTTCTTTCCTTTATTGATGGCATTTTTAGCACGGCGCTTTCAGCACACTTTGAAGCACACAATTGCACGTCACTCAGCGAGTATGAGAAGGAAGATGGCGGCGCCTCGTTTTTGCTGCCGCGTTGTCAAGTGTGTACTTCGCTGCTGCAACCAATCAATATGCAATGTTCGTAGCTGGATTAAATATTTTGTGCAAACATAGATTTTTGCTGGAGATTTTCTTTGAGACAATGTTGCGGGGAAAATGTCCAGGTTCAAATCTGATTTTTGGCTTTTTTGCACACGTGTGGATTATTTCTTTAACACATTTTAAAAACTCGACTAAGTAGAACTATGTAACCCCGGCATTTGTTGAGCCGCGTGAGTTCGACATTAGATATCTCCGGGAAGGAAGATTGGTTCACACGCGTCAGGAGTTAAAGAGGCACGATTTAGGATGGATTTTTTTTAATGTGCCGCGCCTTTCTCACCACCCTCTACCCCGTGCCCTATACTCCCCCAGCCATCACATAACACTTACAGGAGGAGTTTCTAGCCCTGACAATCGAAGCGTCCAAAGACGTGGCTGGAAATCAACAAAAGCCAACCCAGCGCCGACTCTTTTAGGCCTCTGAGGCTTCTGCAGCTAATGAGGCAAAAAAGCGACTCGGCATTAGCAGGGGACGGTACTCCGACTGCGCCACGCGCACTGCGCAATGCGACATCGGCGCGGATAATACCCCCCACTAGCGGACATGGCGACAACACCTCCGGCTGAAGAGAAAGCAGGGATTCCAAAGTCAGAGATCAAATGTGGCGTAGTGTTTTTCCAGCTGACCTCTTGTTCGAGAGAAATCTTAATTGAGGCGCTTGCGGCCGTCTTTGTCAGTGTCCGTGGAAGCGAGGCATTTCTCCTGATTTTTTTTTCTCGCCTATCGCACTCCATCCCCACTCTTTCCCCTTCTCTTGCGTCGGTTGTGTAGGAGATCGCGGTGATTGGTTGGGAATGCGGTAAACTGGCGTTTACACACATACATTTACCTTGAGGTATCCTATACCGTCGCAGACGAAGCTTCTCGTTTGCCTTCCATCCACCTCTCTCTCACAGCACTAACACGCGCGGGCAAGTACACTTCACACAGGCGGCCTATTTCTCCTCATCATTGGCACCTACCTTTCTCAAAAGCTTTATACGTAATGCCCAAAAATGTGTTTACGCAAATTAGAAACCCACACATATCTTGCGCAGTTGCCTGTTGTTTGGCGTCAGCTCACGAGGCGGGCGCTTTTCGTCTTGGTCTCTTTTGTGGCAGCGAGTTTCGCTTAATGTTTTGCTC
This sequence comes from Lanistes nyassanus, assembly GCA_004794575.1. NCBI lineage: Eukaryota > Metazoa > Mollusca > Gastropoda > Architaenioglossa > Ampullariidae > Lanistes > Lanistes nyassanus. Next base: position 144,399 of record SMGT01002346.1, on the reverse strand, counting down.
CTGTTAAATGTCGAAATCTTGCACGCGTTTCATGAGCACGCGCCTTATGAGATCACACACCTTTTGACCTGACGGATGCATCACACACCTTTTGACCTGACGGATGCATACACACACCCTTTGCATACACGCACGCACTTTTACTTTTACTCCGTCTTAGTTTATCTGTCTAGAGCTCATTTCTCTCCCTCTCTCCGCCAACAAGTCATTCGATCAAGCACACACAGCCGCTTGACCAGATCAAATGTTTAGCTTTGTGCGCGCGAGTGCATGCTTTAGTTGTTTTACTTCAAAATATGAAATCATGAATCATCATAAAGTGCTGATTTCATTTTCTTGCAAAATTTTATATTTCGCACTGGTAGAGACAATGATAGTGTGACAATCTTTTTGCAGTTAAATGAATCTTTCCCCACGCACGCACACATGCACGAACACATACATGGAGACTAAAGAATACACACTAATTTGCCTCAGGGTATAAAAATACCATATGGTAAATGAACCACCCCCTCCCTTCTCTCCACCTCCGACTCTTCAAGTGGTTTCAGAAGACGGTTACCAGTGTCCAGGTGGGTTTCGATGGGACGTTTAGCTTATGACTTCCTGAGTCTCACTAGGATCTAGCGCCAGCCACTTAACCACCCATCGGGTCCGGATGGTTCAAATCCCATAAACCAGCGCGCCTGTCGTGGGCACCCAGTCGCAGTGTGGGAAAGTGACAGCGTCAATGAGATGTCAGGGGGCAGGACAGGAAGCTGAGGTGAGCGGGTGGGGTAGGGTGGAGGCTGGGATGGGGAAGGTAAACAATCACGAGGTTGGCGATCAGTAAAAGGTGAGCAGGTGCTGAGGTTTGCTAATCAGGGCGAGAGACAACATCGACTGGGGTGGAGGTGGGTTATAAAGGGCCTGGATAGCTGTGCGGGTAGAGCAGCGGACTAGCGCGTGCACGCTGCTGGCTCGAATCCCAAGTTGCACATAAGAAACTCAGGGTAAGTGAGCCTTAGGGCCACTCTCATGAAAAGAAGGACAGATACAAACGTTTTTGCAACCTAAGACAGAAACAAACTCCTTCGGAGTTTAAAAGTCAAGTGATCTGATTTCTGTCTGCTGCAATAACCCAAGTGATAATATTTGAAGGACAAAATCAGAAAAGAGCGCCCCCCCCCAAATAAACTTAAACCAAACAGATATTTACTGTACTCAGATCCAAATTCTAGGGATAATTTTTACTGAAGATGCAAGTTGGACTCCTTATGTAGATAAAATAAAGATATGTAGATAAAATAAGAGAGCAGTAAAACAGGCAATATTTGGGCCACTCATACAAAGTCTTTACAAAATCTGTATCAAGTGCATGTCGAGAATTTTGTACGCAGCTCCTCTGCTAATGCCGACTGCCTCGGTGGTCTAGTGGTTAAGGCGTCCGCTTCCGAGGCGGAAGATCGGTGGTTCGCATCCCGGTCGAGTCATACCTCAGACTTAAAAATTGACAATCTAGTAGCTGCCCTGCCAGACGCCTGGCACTATAGGGAACAGTACTAGGACTGGTTGGCCCGGTGTCAGTATAAAGTGACTGGGTGGGACTGAGGCCCGTGTTGCACCATCAGTCCCACTTGTGGCAGCACGTAAACTTTGTCTAAGAAACACCGTCCTGATATGCACATAGTTTGCGGCTGGACGTTAAGCAACAAATCCCCCCTCCGCCTCTGCTAATGCTAATTCATGTTAACACCCAACAGATACTGAAACTGGATCCAGTCTGTACATGCAAGGGCTGAAAAGTAGTTTTAGGGGTCTCCATGCACCACTAATTTAGCGATGCTGCCCGAGACAGAACAAAAACCAATAGATCTAAGAATTAAAGACATGGAAGCAAGTTATTGCTGTAAGATCCACATCATACCACACAAATACCATCCAGAAATATACCCATAAGTTAGGTGAAAAAAATGGGGCCGACAGGCTAGAGTTGTGGATGCTTAGCACACGACGCGTCTTTTTAGAGTGTAATCTAAATAATAAAGAAAAGAAGCATTTTAAAGAAAACAGATATAAACTTGCACTAAATTTGAAATCATCCCTTAACCTACCAAAAAAACTCTAGCAATATATACTTGAGGTAACAGTCCAGATAGTAACCATCCTAAAGTCAGGTACATTAAAAAACGTTTAAAATTGAACTGTACAAAAAATTATGTCATCAAACATTAAAAATAATTAGAAACATTGTCGTGAACTGGGTCACAACAGATCGGTTTGTTAGTGTGAAGTAGGCCTACAGTAGTTTCCCAGTAGTTACAGTTAGCACCCGCCGACCAAGTGCGGTGCGTAAGTTGTGTGCGCGCTCAGGTGAACCGTACTCAGGAGAGAATTACCTACTTAATTTGGGTTTTGATTTTCTCGCGTGAGAGAGATGCTAATCCCCCCAGAGGACAGAGGGTGATGGCTAAAATCGACGAAGTTTCGTGTACTGTACCGTGACTTCACTAAAATTGTGGACTACTATAAAGTAGCAGAAGGTGCGCGAGCAGCTTTTTCTAGTTACAGTAAGCAAGTTTGCAGTCGTTGAAGAAGCAGGGTGGTTCAATTCCTCTTTGTCAATTTTCCCCTATTTATTTATTTTTTAAAAATAGTTTGTTCGGCGTGGAGGTAGGGAAGGAGAAGAGACTGGGTTAGGAGAGGTGTATGGATGTGTTGGATAGGTGGGGTTAGAGTGTAGGTACCAACTTAATTTTTCTATCATAAGTCGCTACCGCTAAAGTCGTGACGTCGCACCGCACACGAAATTTTGTCGAAATTTCGCCATCACCGAGGACAGAGGCTGCCGTGTTTTCCTGACCGAGGATAGATCTGTGCGAGTCCCTGCTAGTGCTGGTCAGTGGTCTGAACTTATGAATTCCCGGCCAAGGTTTTTCGCGAGTCCCTGGTGCCATCCATGAGCCACTGGAGCTGTGGACAGTGTTGGATATACCTGCTGCCGTCTGTGAGCCACTGGAGCTGTGGACAGTGTTGGATATACCTGCTGCCGTGTCACCCGTACTGTCGTGTGGGCCAATGGTTGGACGTTTTGGATACCTGCTTCTGAGACAGTCGTGTTATCCAGTGAGGATAAGTCAGTTGCCAAGACCTTTGCAAGCCAAGGGCGCAAGTTAATTTGTCAAAGAAGCGGTCCATCCTCAGATTTCATGCAAAACAAAACTACAAACTTATATGAACGCACTCATTCGCTCTTATGCTTCCGTCTGCATTTGCCTGCCACCTGCAGTTGGGGAGAATCCCACCCTATCGCCAGCCATCAATTCACTTGAGCGTTTTCAACCCTTATTATCTACTTTAACCATTCTTTGCCCTCCACTCCCAATGTAGAAGGAAGGCTAGGGCATCGAGGAAAAGAACAGATTGTTGATTTTTTTCTCTTTATATTTTACAGCTCATGTGCTTCGTATTTTTCCTAAACGTTTGGTTATCACAGTCGTAAAGAATCGGCGGCCTTCTTGAAACAAGATAATTACGAACGTTTCAGAGAGGCTGAACACAGTAGGTGGACCTTTCATGTGGATTATTTCCCGTTCTCGTCCGTAGCTCCACCCTGCGGTCAGATCCCGTCCCAGGCGCGTTTTATCAGGAAGCCGAGGCACTTCTGCGGTCGTATACAACTTACCGTTTGAAGACACGGGCAATTTAGTCCAGCCTGTCGAAAATAGAGGTCTTCCCAGGCCCCGTTGCGACACCTAGCCAATAAATCGCACATCAGGAACGGTAATTACCTATCGCGCGACTGGTTCTCCGGTTACCCGCCCTGATGAACGCCATTGCACGTGCGAGGGGCAGTGCTAGATCATACGGTGGTGCTTTCAGTGCTTCCTCCACAAAGGTGAGTCCGCGCGCGCACTGCGAACATGTGGTATCGTAAACATACACAGGGGGCCCGGCACTGCCTGTGACGAGGGAAAAGATTTGTTGACAAATTTTGCGCGAAGACTTAAACCACTTATTTGCCAAGAAGCTATAATCGGCGATATGGGAGAAGATGGATACACTATGTAGGCATTAACCGGCTATGTTTTAAGGTGTAACCGGCACACACGTGGCCCAGGTGGCAAAGACCAAACTACCAGTGTGCGCCGTTGGAATTACAAAAGAATTTATTTTACGTGGGCTCTGTCCCGGTTTAGGCACTCACTCACACAGGCGTCCACTTGCTGACCTACTCAACTGAAACAATGAAGACGCGTGATAACAAAGACATATGACATTTATTTCACAACAAGAAAACCTCCCTCCCCGAACAACGAAGATAAAAAATAAATACAAGGATAACTTTACCACACACGCAAACACAGTACCTAATATACAACAGACAACTCCCAAATATGCATGACTTTATATAGATATTCCCTAACCAGGCCCGCGCACGTGGTGCTTTCGCAGTGGAGGGAACGAAGAACAAAGAGAGAAAGAGCCAACAAGACAATAACTGTGGAAATGGGAAGAGACAAAGAAGGAAAGTGAGAATAAAGAAAAAGAACACGAGGGAAAAGAAGCTGGAACAAGAACAAGAACCAACCCCCCACCCCCAAGAAACAAGAAACAACTGTGGCCCTGGAAACAAATGCAAGATTCCACATTAATTAACCTTATATCTTCCTGCGACTAAGGATTACCACAACATTAAATCCCTCATACATTTGCAATCATTTACGCACAGCGTGAATACATGATCAAGTAATTTAAACAATCCTTCTGAACATCAAAACCAAAAGCATAGTTGCCTGCACAGACAGGACCACAAGGCTAGCGAGGCAAGCAGCACAGCCTGAAGTTGCCGCTACCACAGCTTTGGTGCAAAAGAACAAGAGAACATGTTTCCCGCGTGGCAGGAAACACTTTCGGTCGCGGTCTCGTGAGACTTCACAATTTTAATATCCTATTTTTTTCTTATAAACTCCTCTTTGTACAACACCATGAAAAGTATTGTATATTAAACAATTATTTTTCGGGGGGGGGGTTGTACAAAAGAAAAATCTTCACAGGAATATTAAGAGTAAAAATAATCTGCAATAGCCGTAGGAAAGAAATAAAATCATTAAAACAGAATGTCTTTTTCAAGCATAACACTGAAAAAACAAAGAAACAAACCAAAAAGAAAGAAAGAAAGAGGGGAGAGAGAGAGAGTGGGGGGGGGGTGGGAGAAAGAAGGAAAGAAGTAGTAAGATATAAAATGCGGTAAAACTGTATTTTAAAAAATTACGAAAAAGAAAATTGGAAGAAACAATGGGTGATTACAACAGAGTACAGAACGCAGACTAGAATGTTGGCAGAACCTACGGTACCAGCAAATGTATGTATGTTCATTTATACGCATATACAAGGCATATTATAAATAAAATGTATGCGAGAAGAATAATTCCATAATTACATATCCCACGGTATTTGCACGCATACGCTCGTGCAAAGGCAATTTCTTTGTACACGCATGCCCGCACACGTCCAGATACTCAATCGCTTTCTAACAATCTTCACTCTTACGCGCTCCCTGTTTCCGACTGTTCTGCATATGAATTGCATCATTAACAGTTCCTGGTAGTCCATACAGAGCCTGGGCTGGGTAGCAACAAGAGGTGGCCACGTTACAGGGAGTTCCTTCAGTTCATCCTCTAGGATTAGAGTTTATATGTGTTGATTCGGTAAAACACTATTGTGGGTATCACAATCTTTTGCATTTTCTTCATCTCTTAGGCTGTAGATGCAGACAGAGGAAAACACATGTGGCTAGAGAGATGATGCGTTAGAGGGTGGACAGATAGAAACAAGGCAATCAGAGACATAACTAATAAAGAACGCGCACGCACACGCACGCACACACACACACGCGGACCCTCACGCACGCATGCACACACACACACGCGCGCGCACAAAAGTGGGAGAATAAAGGGAAGAATAAACGACAAACTCTGTCAGAAGAATACAGAAAAGCAGGTGTGTGTGAGAGACAGAGAGAAAGTCGTGCAGGAGGCGGTGAGGATACGGACGCGCTGGAAGCTGTAATGAGTGCGAGCAGGTGAACATCAGAAAGGAGTAATGATAAAATGATAAAATGAGTAATGATAAAAGTACGGACTTTTCGGCTTTGAGGTTCAGCGAACTGGATAAATAAGACTAGAATTAGCAGTGAGATTGCTACTGGAGAAGACTGCTGTTTAAAGAGCTACTGTTCTTCTATTTCTCGGGCATATCTATTCAAGTAAAGTATTTTCTGTAATTGTGTCAGCTCTGGAATGTAGATGCTGTCAGGTCGGTTGGTGGCTTTGGCGAGCATGTACGTAGGTTGTATGATTTTGTTCATGAGCTTGTCGGTAACTGAGGATTTTTGTGGAAAACTATAAATAACATCAAATCTAAATTTAAGGGTGAAATGAAAGTTCTCCATCCTTTTCTCCTCTCAATCTCTCTCTCTCCGCATGCGTTGCTGCAGCCGTGTTATGCTTTTATCAAGGTCAATCACGAAAAATCCTAATTGTTTCGAGAAGTAGCATGAGAACTTTCAGAGGCACTAGAATCCAGCAATCATAAATAATGTATGTACGCGAAATGCACACTTACATTTGTCATCGCAGCGAGTGCCTTCGGAAACGATAACGTTTCCCCTCTTTTTCAACCTGCCTCAACAAGGGAAAAAACCCACGGAGAACACACGACTCATTAAAATAAAGAAGAAAAGAGAGAAAGAAATATCCCGACCGGATGGAAGTTGAAGGAACGAGGAAAAGGTAGTGTGTGGGTGGAGGGGGGGACAAAACAACGGGAACTCTTGGATGTTACCCTAAGGTCGAGGTCAGCGACAAGACTAAGCAGGAAAACAGGATGGGTGACGATCAGGGAACAGAGAGTCGCTGTACCCCAGGTAGGACCAAACCGGGTACAAGACTGTTGTACCTGTCAGCGCCAATCGGGCACCGGCGGCATGTCGTTAGGGCAGCTTTTTTATTGCCCACTTCTGCGCCTGCAGCGGCCGGTTATAAACGAAGCAGAGGGTAGGGCTAGGCGTTGACTGCTGGGCGGAACCAGGCTTCTGTCACCCGCTGAAATGAACAGCACGGCGGGTGTCCTGAGAAAGACGGAAGTGATACGGCTAATGCCGTTCACACGCGTCGGGGTCAGAGCCATGGGCTCAGTGCAGGGTAGCTGTTGGATAGTGATGTTTTGGAATATTTGATAGGAAGATTTTAGGGTAACTTTTCCCTCCTCCCCCCAACTAAGTAACTAAATAGCACTAACACATTAGATAAGTGCCAAAACTTTAAAGAACTAAAAAAAAAGTCTACCAGCTTAGAAGAAAGAGAAGAAGAGAAACAAATAAACAAAGGAAAAGACACCAAAGAAGCTGTTTAAAATGAAGCCGAAGTGTTTTTATTATACATTTCTAAATACGTCTCTGACGATTTGCGAACAGGAGAACACTCAGTCTTACGACATAATTTTTGGATAGATTCCTCGCCACCTGCGCCCGTCTTCTAGCATTTCTTTTCTCAAAGGACTTTTCTGCCATAGCTTAGCAACTGTTCTATATGTTGTTTTGCTGCGATATCTTTCAGTGCAAAGAATACTTAATTGAACGCAGCGCTGATGTCCCTCCGGGGATGTTTGCAGACAACGTTATCAAATATGGAATGTGGAACTGCATCAGGGTTTTTTTCCCCCCATTGGGCCCAGTTAGGGTTAACGACATTTCGACCTTTGTTAAGAGTAAGGAGGGAAGGGGGCCCATAACAGTTCACCGCTGCCACTTGTCAGCGTTGCCAACCCTAACTGACCCTTCAGCTGTCCCAGTGTGATAATTCGCTGGGACATGAAGTGTATTCTTCGCGACATGGCCATACAGCAACGGCTTGTGGCCACCCTCCCTCCCACATCCCGAGTTTCTGATAGCTGCCGAGCGAGAATTGAACCTCACCTCGAGCTGTCTTCAGGAACCTAACCCGAATGGCACCCTCGCGAGTGAAACCGATGCACGTGCTGCATGAGCGGTGGTATGTGGCGCACACCACCAGCCTAATCATCCCCGTTGGAGACTGCCAGCAGGACGTTTCAGACACTGATTCAGACTGCTCTCTCGTCAGGTGGGTTATCGGATCATCGCGACAGAGAAGAAGCTGTTGAATCATTTTCCACATTAAATCCCCGCGATAAGACGACTCTTTAATTGGTCTATGATGCCCTGTAAAGTCCCGCTCCCAGACCAATTATGCGAGTCACTGCCGTTTAGGAATATAATTTTATGCGAAGAAGGCGATGCGAGTAATAAACACCGACTTGAAGTTTCCCCTCCCTTTTCCCCCTTTGCGCGACATGTATAGCGTATCCCGATGCTTCTAAAGCGCTCCTAATCACGAGAAATGCGGTCCCGGGGATGAGTTTTCAAGCTTCTTGATGTGAGATAAGCGTCTGCCGCTTTGCAGATATGGGCGAACCAATTAAGAATATTGTGCTGGTTGGAGATACTGGGGCACCAATTAAGAATACTGTGCAGTTTGGAGGACTGTGTGTTCGGTTGTAATTAGGTGAACCAGTCTACAAATCAGGGAAATCAAAAGGAGCTGAGTTACCCGAAGTCATAGAAGACTTAATGAACAGATAAGTTCAGCCAGAAAGTACGGTTTTTTAAAAGTTCAAAGAAAGATTAGTCTGTGGTGTGCGTGCGCAGCTACACGTGCAACCATCAGATATGTGCATAATGTAGACCTATGTGGTTGCGCGTGCGTAGATGTATGTTTATGTTTGTGCGCGTACTGTACGCGCGCCTGCATGAATATGTCACGGGTCATGTTACCATGAGGCAACATACACGTATTCCCTGCATGCATGGCGAAGTCGGCTCATAGCAGCCATCATTTTTAAACTATCGGCCGGCAAACATTGCATGCTGGGTTTGAAGATTTCTTTTCCGTGCACGTTTGTTGAGAACCCTCTCAGACTACGTGACACAAAATGCGCGAAAATGAACTTTGAAATTTCTACCATCTCACGCTTATGAAGTCAGACTGTTGGCCAGCTGCCTGGCTTTAAACAAGAGGACAGAAAATGCCGCATATTCACATAATATATCAACAATCCAACTTTTCAGTCTGCAAGTGTTTGCGTTATGCTAGTTTCGCATAATTCGACTTAGCTGAACGAAAAAAGTCGTTAAAATTTTATGCAGTAAACTTCAACTGAGCCGGGGCTTATACGGTTCGACAACTAATGAACTAATCCAACCGTCTGCGTTAAAGACTTCGCCAAATTGTGATGATGAATTTCTCTCCAGTCAGGTTCTCTTTTCATAGAATTTAGTGTTTCTATGTGTCTGTATAGGGTGTTGTGAGTTTTCAGGCGTCTAGTTGCCCTAACCAATCAGGAGGTAGAGCAAATTGTTACGGGCGACCCGATAGCCAGGAGAGACCGCGCGGTGGAGTGGGGAAGGTAGCCGGCTGAGAGCGAGGGGAACCCGCACCCCGTCCCCCGGTTGACCCGTCACCCTGAGGGGGGGTCGGCTGCGAGGTGGGGGCGAACCACCCTCCACGGGCTACAGACCACCACCCCGAACGGGTAGTGCGCGCTTGCAAGTCCGCGCGCAGGGCTATATAGGCAACCGACCGCAAATGTTCAGGGCCGAAATGTGAAATGCCGATTGCCGAGTTGCCGATTGCCGATCGCCGTATGCCGATTACCGTATGCTGAAGGACGAAGGTATTACAGACCAGTACAGGCATTATCCTCGACGTGGACTGAGAACCAGCAGTGCTTCTGCAACAGGGGTGACTCTTACCTGTCAGGAAAGGAACTCGGGCATTTTGGACCGGTGTTGAGAGTGTGGAGCTGAGAGACGTGGCGTCTGCGGTATTCCTATCCAGCATCGTGAACGTGAGTGTACGAACGGTGTAGGAAAAGTAAGACACGGTCGTAACTCGGTTATTTCCTGTGATCGTCGGTCGATCTGATTGTGTGTTAAGACGTCGACGTGACGTCATATTCAGAGAAGTTTTAGTTCAGAGAAAATTCGGTTCTTTGTGTGTACTGATTTGCAGTATCGGTACGGTAATGTTCATAACCCGGTAAATCACGAGTGCGGGCAGATACGTGTAGCGTCACTGGGATGAATATATGCGAGTGAGAGTGATTGTTCTACATATGTCAGATGTATATTGGAGCATCATTTCTTGTGTAGTGAAATATTCTGTCGTAACTGTAAATAAATAGAATAGTGTATTATCGCTACCCTCTTTTATTAAGTTGTGCGCGTGACAAGCAAGGGGGTGGGGGCTTGAGCCGATTGGAAATTGATTAAATTAGGCAGCGATTGCATTGTTAGTTTCCCCCTTCTTGACACATTTTTATGTTGTGATAACTCTAGTCAACGAGCAGACGAGTAAAACACATAAGCGCCATACCCCTAGACACGACAGAGACAATACCGCGACATAAAGTATGCGATCCAATTGTTAAATTACATTTTGTTGCCCAATAGCTGGACTGGTTTCTTACCACCTTTTTCATCCGATTAAGTTGAACTAAGTAAACTCAGCGTAAGATTCCATCCCATTCGATAGAGAGATCCCCTGGATAACTTCACTTCAACAATACTCTGCCCTTTCCCACCCAAATTAAAAAAAACCTGCCTGCGCAGAAGATTTGATCCCAGGGCTGGCAAAATTAGATCGCATTTTTGTTGCAGACGGTTGGGCTGTTTTCATTCAACGACACTGTGTGAATGGGGCATAACTCTATGACTTTTCGACTTCTAGCATCGCAGGCTAAAACAACTTCTTGGTTAAAGCCCCTTTTTACTCAGGGAATGTGCGTCCTAGCTTGCTGAAACGTGGCCGTGCATACGTACATGCATGTCTGTTCGGAGAGCCAAGCCCCGCATCCATCTGGTGAGGAAAGCAAGAATACTGCTTTGGAAGCGATTGTCCTCGCAATCGGAACCACTCTCACATCGGAAAAAAAGAAAAAAAAGAAAAATTATTTGGAACTGATATACGTCTTAACAATACTGCCTCGGAAGCGATTGTCTCTCCCCACCTCTGAACTATCGCCATTCGAAAAAATGAAAAGAATGTAAATTATTTTCAGCTGCTGGTTTTGTCATCGCGAGAAGAAAACATGTACAGCAGACGGATATAAAAAAAAGACTGCATATAGGGACCCGGTTTTGTTCTGGATTTACTGATAGCAAGCCTGTAGTAATTGTAAAGAAAGATTTGTGACGGCAGACAAATAACAGTCCAGCCGTCTTCGGCAGGTGTCTGGCACCTTGTATTGTCAGCCAGCGTTTAAAAACGTCAACAAGAGCAGTAAAACCAGGCTTAGCCAATCTCCTCAGTCGCGTTCATGATGTGAAAAACAACGATACTGGTAAGATCAAGAGCAAGAAATATTTTATAAGCTTCCCTTGTGTGTGAAGAATTGGGGTGGGGAGTGGGGAAGAGAATGGGGTGGGTGCGTGACTCTTTGCATGATTGCGAGCTCTTAGTTTAAAAAAAAAGCTTATGCTAGATAAACATTGGAGTGAGACTGCTTAAGCATTGAATTCTGGAAACAGATCTAGATCTTTTCTCGTTTATAAGCACATTCAGGTCCTTTCTTGGTATGATATTGAGTTTCATAATTAATAAAGAACAAATGAGGACCGAGCGCTTTAAATTATCAAAGGATACTGGCAGCGCTCAACAATAATTGTTGAGCGCTGCCAGTACTTCTTGTTGGAGTTATCCATTTGTGACGTGATGGGCCGTACCTTAACTTACTGGACTCGACTTCTCCAGAATTAGAGAACAAACTTTTATGGTGATCTTGTAAATGTAGATTTAATTGAGCAATCGTCACCAAAACCTTTACTGCATCAGGTCAATGGTTTCTACACCAAAGGGTGACGACGCTATGAAATAATGTGAATAACTAGAGAAATCTACCGAGGGAAAAGATTCTCATACTCTGACACGTTCGCTCAGTCTCACACAGGCAAAACACTTCTTGCTCAAGAGCCCCCACCCTCGTAAAAGACACAACTGCAGCGAACCGTTATTCAACATATATTTCAAACACTAACTGGCTCGACAACATCAAATATATCTACAGATTATTTACAAAGAATCACCTTGCTCGTGTCTAGGGTAAGACGCTGCCTGATTACGTCATACCACAGGTATCAGACAAAGAAGATAATCAAACTCCAGAGGGGAAATCAAACTGCAAAACGGCCTATGATCCCGCTCTCTATACAAATACAGTAAGTGACCGACAACAGAGCTCCTACTCTCGTCACTACAGAAGCATCTACTTCTGCAATACACACTTCCAAAGCTATTCAACGACCAACAAGGAAGCTATGACACTGCCACGATCAGCCCTACACTCTATACCACCTCTTGGCGTTATTGCCTATCTTAAATCGACCCGAGTCCCAGACTTTAAGATACGTTTCTGGCAAGAGCAGTCTTACAAGTCGCAACAGCAGAGTCACTTACTAGTTTGTCTCGTAGTCGGCAAATACACCCCGTGTACCTGCGTGAAATCCTGGACCCCTTTACTCTTTCCGCGTCTTGGCTAAGATGGCGAGGGGTAGAGGTCCGTGGGTCTACACGTGTCCGCTTCTTGAGGTCCTCCTACATTAACTCTCTCTCCATGTCCTATCCCCGTCTGTGTATCTGTGTCTCCCACCTATCCAATGTCCAGGTTTAAGTACCCTTTCCTTTCTCGTACTGCGTTTCCAGGAACCACCTATTCTAGTTCAAACCAGTTCTGGCAGCCTAGGTCGGGGCGGAGCTACCAGCCTGTCATGGCTAATGACGTATCGCCCACCTACCAAGGTGTGAAGAAAGGGAGGAGCTACTAGGCTAAACTACGAGTGACAGGCGATAACCTAGGAGTGACATGTGACACCATTGAGTTTCATAAAAAGAAAAGACGAGTGCATTAGTTATTGGTAAGTTTTGATAAGTTGATAAGCTTTTGCTATATGATGACAAGCAACAGAATATTATTCTTCAGGAAGGTGTTTCTAAAAAGTTATATTTTGATGCTGTGAAAAGATCGACAACCCACCCACCTCCTTCACAAGGATATTCATGCAAATGTGCACACCAACACATGCCTTCATGAATGCACGCTTATGTACAGAAAGTAATAATAATAATATGGATGCTTAAATAACGCGTTTCCATACATTATGCAGGTCGCATTGGAATTTACAATGTATGAACTAACCACCACAACCATCACCCCTCCCCCCAATGTAAAATCGCTACACAGCAAAAAGATGTACAAATTCACATTGGAGGGATGAAAAAGCAATAAGCACAACAATAAACCATTAAGAATGATACAACAATAAAACAATGGCCATAATATTCAACATGGATAACACGTGTTTAGAAAAACCGCACTACGAGTTATACCGTAGGTCACTGTATTTCGGACAGCAAAACATAGGATGCATTTCAGATTTCACGATGCCAGGGCAAACAGTGCAGGACAGAGCATCTAGATCTACACTAAGGTTAACAAAACGTAAACGGTGAGTCTTGAGACGTGATACTCGCAAGTCATAACCAACATAAAGACAGAACAAGCGTATAAACGGCTAAAAATAGCAGCGCATTTTAAAACATTCAGACAGTAACACAAACAGGTAGGATTACACAAAACGGCTGCCAACCGACAGGCCGTGGACAGGGCACCCCAGTGGTCAAACAAGGGTGGTGAGTGGCGGACTGGAACAGTGCAGTTAGAAAAGCTGGGTCTTCAGTTTAAAAAAAAAGTATTTATGTTCACGAATGGTTGGATTGTGTCACGTGTTGGGGTCTGGTGGGTCAAGGAGATTGCACCATAGATTCCAGGTGTGATCCATCCTCGACTC
>SMGT01002346.1:106032-116340 GCA_004794575.1 Lanistes nyassanus | reverse complement strand
CGGAAAGGATAATCTGTCTAGGGACTTCGACATATCTAGAGCATTTGTTAATGGGCATGCCGGGGGTTGATGTTTCAACAAGTGAGTGCATCCCGCCTTAGCAGAATTATGGTCACTGTCTTTGCTACATCGCAGGGCTGGCCGAGTTACACAGTCTTCCAGCTGCAGTGTATCAAAGGCACGATACAGTCCCAGCATGCATCGTGGAGCCTCTGCAGGGCCAGTCAGGCTCACAAGCGGCAAACGAAGGTCCACGAGCGGACCCACAAGGGCCAACAAACGGACCCTGACTAGAGTGGTGGTTACATCTGAGGTGATGGTGTTGGCGGAGGAAGAGAACACGGGGAAGTGATGGGACGGAGGAAACAAAGGGAAAGAGAAGCAGTGAAACAAGTGGGAGTAGAAGTAGAAGACTGTGAAGGAAGTAAGGAAGAAAAAGAAGAAGAGAAAAATAAATTAAGAAGGAGGAATAAAGAGGAATAAAAGAACAGAAAAGGAGAAGCTGCAAATATAGGAACAGCAGCAACAATAAGACGAAAAGAGGAGAAGGTGGGGGAGAAAGAAGAGGAATAGCTAAGGTCAGTCTAACTACAGTTACTAACATGCCAGTCTAACTACAGTTACTAACATACCAGTCTAACTACAGTTACTAACATGTCACTCTAACTACAGTTACTAACATGTCACTCTAACTACAGTTACTAACATGCCAGTCTAACTACAGTTACTAACATGTCAGTCTAACTACAGTTACTAACGTGTCAGTCTAACTACAGTTACTAACATTGCCAACTTCTCAGGCAAGAGAGTTTTTCTTTATTCCGTCTTCTTACTGTAGCATTTCAGCCTCGTTTAAAAAAAAAGCTTAAAAATATCTCTCGCATATAGTTTCATGGCAATAACGACATTACGAAAGAGGTGGAAAGAGCATTGCAGATTTTTGTTTTGGAAGTGAGCCTGCAGCATCCTACACCATGCCTCTTCCCCCAGACCTACCCCCCCCCACCAAAAAAGTCAGTCAAAGCCGCAAGCATCTGAGGGAAGAGAAAACAAGTGCCAGCGAAAGCTTTCTGCAAACTTAAGCTACTTCTAAAGCATACTATCATTCATTTTTTTACCCTCCTTGTCACTCTCTATCGCCTTTTTCCCTGGAGGACAAAGACACCAGAAGAATGAAGAGAAGTAGAAAGGAGACATTAAAAGCCACGTTTTAAAGTTTTTCCCTACCAGCTACGCCTAAAGTCTTCAGCCATTAAAAGAGAATAGAGCTGCTAATGGCGAGTTGGAAAAGACGCACGCGACCGGCTCGCGCACCACGCATGACTGGAGCAACCTGGCGTCGCCGTTTAAAGAGGAATCTGCGTAAAATGACAATTAGTAGTTTCTTCCCGACGGCTAAGCTTAGTGGCAGAAAACCGTATTCCTTTTAAAAAAAAACTAACCGACTCCAGCATCCTCCCACCCTAACTGCTACCACGCACTTTCATCGGCTAGGTGGATGGAAAAGATGGAAGTGGTGAAAAAAAAAGACTGAGAATAATGCGTTAAGTGGAAAAGATGCAAGTGGAAAATACTCACGTAAAATGTTAAGTGGAAAAAATTCAGATGGAGAAAAACCCAAATAATCCCGGAGTGTACGCAGTTTGGCTGTTTGTTTGCTTTTATACTTATTGTTGTGACTAATATATATATATATACTAGCCAGGGGACCCGGCGCTGTCTGGGGTTTTCTTACCCCACCCACCCCTACCCCTTCTGTAACAAGGCAGAACTGAGGCAAGGGAAACTACTCTTCATACGAACGGGAAAAGATCTCCCTTGCACGCTGATCGCTGTGTACATAACTTGTCAAGGGGATCGCCATATTTATTATTTCATTTTTGTTTAGGCCTAGCTACAGGGTCGAAATATGGCCTACGACCATCTACGGGTGAAAAGAAACCCGCATGCCGAATTTGGTGTGGATCAGTTCAGGCGTGCGGATTTATATAACAAATACACATTCAGTTTTATATCGTTTTTTCATTTTATATATCTCTGATTTTATTCATCGTTTTTTTACATTTATATGGGCTGACAACTCCATAAACTTGACAATATTAACAAAAATAAATCCATATAATTTAGTTAACTGGCCGATGAATTGAGGCGAAGCTATACCGACAAACAGAGGTATATATATATATATGTTCATAATTGATTATGTATATATTCATACAAGTCGTGCCTCTTTTGTTGGTATTTTGGAAAAACAATTCACCGTTTCTCGAAGACTTTTCATCACATTTCTGAAATTTCTGGCGACATCTTCCATGAGCTTCCAGCTCCCTGTGTCATTATCACCGCGTCATCGGCAATGGCAATAAAAATCTCAGATTTCATACAGGTGGGTGTCACACTAAGAGTGAAACCCCTTGATTTTTTGAGAAACACACACATATATATATATATAGGTCGAAGAAAAAACCAACGTCCCATCAAATATTTTCTTATAACAAGTTACTTATTAACTATAAACAGCAGCGTATCCGTGCACATATCTGTGCAGTATTCACATACAATGTCAGTAAGTCTACGTTCGTTTTATACTGAGGTCAACAAAGGCTTCAGAGGAAGGAGTTCCCTAGCAAGCTTCGCCCTATAGGCTTCCATGTTGCTGCGTTTTGTCACGGAAGCTCGGGGTTTAGCGGGCTTCTGCCCTAATTTGACATTGATGTTAGCCCGGCCTTGTGAAATTTCCATGCAGGTCTAAACGATAATTGCCCCAGTGTGGGCAGATTTCGCCCTTCTTTGATGCTGCAGTTTTGCGGGCCGGTGAGATTTAGACCTAATTGTAACCTGGGGTTTTGCCAGTCTAGTGGGATTCGACTTTTTTGACCGTTAAAACAAAATTCGGCAACGAAGCTGGTTATGTGGGACAGAAGGTTACGAATCTGCATGTTCCAGGGGCTGGTTTCATGAACACTAACGGCAGCCAAGTTGGGTGTGGTGATAGGAGCTAGAGGGAGCGTCACACGTACAGAAAGAGGGCAATGTTTTCAGATTTCGTAATACATCTGAACAAAAACACGACGTTTCAGAGTTATTTGCTTCTTATTAGGGATAAATGGCTTCACGGTTGTGACGTTGCTGTGTGACATCCCATTTTAATCTCTCCACCCGCAGTCCACTGGGCTGGTCGTTGCGCTCAGTAAGTTGGTCCCAGAAATTCATCTCATCGTAGATCTTAAGGAGACAGTAGCGGAAGGCAACAAAAAGAGGAAGACAAAGCAATGAGCGAGTGTTTGGACGGAACTTGTGATTCCCTCTGCCAGCATGCACAGACCCACCAATAATGCACACGGTGCGTGCGTCTCATTTGTTACCGAGGAGCGACGATTTTAATCAGCATGTTAGTGACACCACCACCCTCACCACCCCCCCCCCCACCACCACCAACAACAGAAGAAAGTAATAAAGTAGAGATGGAAGACATCGCCTCGGGCGTAGCGGCTTCATTCCGGTCACAAAATGAACTTCGAAGACATTCTGTCCAGGTGTCAGCCTGACCGCTGTTCGCCCCACTGACTGCAGTGCGTGCGCGCCACGTGTAAATTGGAAGGACGTTAGCACAGGGCGGGGCAGGGGTGGGAGAGGGGGGAGTGGAGGGAGGTAATGGAATCACTTGAACAATGGTCAGTGATTGGTAGCATGTCCCGACCAATATTAACGCGTAACCCGTCACTTCCTGCTTTGTGCAATTGGAAAATATACGTACATGTATTCAGACGAGCGCGTGGACACGCGCGCATGTTCTGCTCTCCCCCAAGGCAGATATGTAAAGAGGCGGAGTGGAAAAAAGCGACAGATTCCCCGAAATCAAAAGATAACCAGTTTGATGGCGATTGGGATAATGACGATCAGGAGGAAGAAGAAGAGGACTAGCACGCGCGCGCGTGCGTGCGTGCGTGTGTATGCCTGGCTTAATGCGTGCGTGCGTGAAAGGAAAGAGAGAGGGAAGAGAGAGAGGTTATAAAAAGAGATCCTAATTGCCGCAGATCTTTAGCATCGATCGGCCCGCGTGCGTGAGGGCGGACAACCAAGCAATTATCCGGCTATTGGATGGTTCGCTCCTGTTCGCGCTATTAAGGACAATGCCAACACGCTTGATAGCTTCGCATTTAGCGTCAACAGTTGGAATAATGGTCTGCATGAACCAGCCCACAAAAACGGATTTAATTTAAAGTCGTCTTCGCACGCGGGGTATGCGAGAGGCACGACCAGTCGCTATCTATTGTGTCTTTTCCATCTTGTATTTAAAAATAAATCCCGTTAAAGTATGGGATCTGGAAATCTGGCAATGTATCAAGCAGCGACTGAATCTTTGTCCAACGCTGTGTAGTTTCTGAGTCCGAATGTCATCATAACTTGCATGCAGCCCAGAGACAGAGCTGGTGGTGTAAGCCTCGTATAGGTCTGTTTGTCTGTCTGTCTAACCAACAATTAAATATATGAGTGTAGCCGATAACGCAAAGTACAAATAAGTTCCAAGAAAAAAAAAGGGTTCGTAAATAAGCCATAATCGCCCTGGGTGGCAAGCAACCCATAAAACTTGCCGGAGCGCAGTGTCGCCGCACCCCCACCAAAGGGAGAGATCTCTGCGCTAATGGTGCGCCGGAAGGAGACAGGACACTGGCGAGGAAGCTAGAGGCTGCTGTGATCGGTCCATTGATCGCTTTGATCCGGGCACTTAGCGCGCGGTGCGGCTGCGTGCGCTGTCCAAGTCACATGAGCCAGCGGGCTATAATCCCTGGCTATATTTTGCACGTGTGCGCATGCGCGTTATTACATTTACACACTCCCAGCAGGTCACATCCTCACCCGTTCAGTTCGATACTTTGGGAAACGCACGCACGCACTTTAGTAAGAGGTGTCTAGACATATATTTACTATTCAATCAGAGGATATGCCGTTATCGAGCAAGCTTGCGTGCATGTGCGTTAAATAACTACTTGATATTTGTCTTTTAGGTAATAGTTGCTTTGCTTTCAACTGCGTGTATGATATACATTGCCCCAGACACCCCTTCCCGTTTTAAAGGCACGCAGTATAAAAGGCATTACAATATGGGAGGACGTGGATGGCAACCTCTGGCGGGATCGTGAAAGATTATAACGAACACAACACTTTCCAGTTAACTAACTTAACAGACTATGAATATTTACGAAACTGCTTAAAAACGCTGCGCCAATCCCTCCTACGGACAGCTCTATGTCTACCGCTTTCATTGTTTGAAATCGACAGGCTGCGCGCCGCTGCTCAGCAGCCGCATACCCATAGAGCTGTGAGTATGGGTATCCCGATGTTGAAGGAGACTGACTTTTTGTTTGGCCTCATTCAGTATTATTTCTAAATTACATCTTTCGGATATTTTTTACGTACAAAACTGATATAAAAATATTACCCATGAGAAATGGTATCCCTTTTGGGTAACAAAACTAATAAAGAAGTTACCTTTGACAGTTATTACTGCTCTGAGTAAAAAGTTCCTACGTGAACTGGTATTTTTTTCTCGCATACATAGCTAATAAATTATCCATGTGAACAGCTATCCCCTATGATATAGCTACGTATGTGAACTTGTATCCTTTGTGACGTACCATGTAAGAATTTAGCATGTGATCTTTTATGCTTATGTACGCCAGCAAGAAGCTAGAAACGTGCGTGATTCTGAAGGCTTGGCTGCAGAACCAATGTTATAGCTTGTGTCTGGGACCGAGCCGCCTGTTATCACCTTAATGGCGTAGCACGTCCACTTTCCCGGGCAGTCGCCACGGCAGCTACGAAACCGCTACTTAAGGTTATCTGTTAAAACAAAGGGAGTCCCATCTGAAAGAAAGAGCGCCCTTTCCGACCATCCCCGCGGTCAGTTCGTCCGCCCAACAACGAACTTAACTGTGCCAGCAATACTCCCGTCTGTACTCTCTTCCGCTGGCCTCGGAGCTGTTTGATTTCATGTTGCCACGGCATCGGGAAGCTAGGAAGCCTCGCAGGGAACGGGGGTCGGCCATGTTTGCTTTGAGCATCTACTCGGGGCCTGGCCAGCGTCGCGACGTCGCCCAATTCATTTGGAGTGCTTTCCCTTGGACCCCGGAGCCAACGCAGTCCTACATCAGGCCCTTTAGTCATGGCTCTGGCTTTTAAAAGGCTTCAAGCAAGTACATCGCAGCGAAGCAAAAATTTCTTGGGGGAGGTAATGGGACACTACTCTAGAGCCCCTTGCACCGCTGTGACGCTCTGAACGACACGCAGGGCAAGAAACTGGACTAACTTTCATCCGCAGACATGACATTTCCCTTGTCGTGATGCAAAACTCAAGGGACAGCGCTTTTTGACACAGACAGCAGCAGTACTTTGTAAAAGAAAGTCGACATTTGTTCGTCTCAAACGGCTTTTCTATTTTAGGGCGAACATTTTGTTTCCCCTACGAGCATGTGCGGTACATTTAGGATTTACAGAAGAGTAACATCGGCCCCCAAATCTTCCCTTATACATTTTCTGATCCTAATTGTGCAAAAATGTGGGTTTACGTCAGGACAAAACATCTCGTATCTCGTTAAATGCAGAAAATCGCCATTTACGCGAGACAGACGCGCGTTGCCTCTTGGTTTAAACGCACGTATTCGCGTAGTGGTCCTTTCTTCGCTAATGGTGCCATTATACAGTTCCTATCCCTGAGAACAAACTGTAGACAGACGAGAATGGAGTTCGGTACCGGCGAACGATTTTCGCTTTTGTGTTACCTGAGTTCTCCAGGAGCCACAGCTCCCCTACTTCTAAGCCGCGCGGAATCAAAGTTTCAAAGGCATTAACGAGAATATTCAAAACGCTTCGAGGTAATGCTTTGACGTCAAATCGATATGACAAGTAGATTAAAAGAGCATTTTAAACACGTACGTCTGTCGCACGTGTACTGAATGCAACTTTCGGTTACATCCGGGTTAATTTGAGACCATTCAAGATGGTGGTTGATTATAGTGAACCAGCCACTCAGAGGGGGCTGTCCTTGAGCAATGTGGAGTTAAAGAGGTGCGTTTCATGGGAGTAGTGAACCTAGCAAAAATAGTGAGTCTAGACTAGCGCGTTTCACGGTGGCTGCTACGCTGTAACGAAACTAGCAGCTAGCGTAGCGATGCTAGCACGATATAGTGGTCTTACGCATCAGTGCGTCTCATAGCAATGAGTGACAATTCACAGTACCAGTATTCGTCACATGGTGCACTCTTTCCTCTGTGCACGCGTATGCTACAATGGTTCTTGTTATTGCTAGGGTCACGGATCCAATAAATATTGCTCGATCGTTCATTTGCTATATCAAGAGGACAACCATTCGTTGTTTTGCTCGCCATTTTGAAGCCGCTGCGAGGCGTTTCGTGGGAATATCTGCTGCCCTAGATTCGATTGATTCGCTACATCTATCACCCGACTTTGCTAACTGCTGTGAATCCCGCCTCTGTGCTGTTTATTACAATTTCATTAAGCCTTTTCTGTGTGAAAGAACTGAACTTGTGCATCGTTTTGCCATTTAAAAAAAGTTGATCCCGGTGAAAGCATCGGACGCATTGAGTAGGAACAAAAGGGTTGCGAAAACGCTCGCATGGCCGAGTATGCACGCACGCTTACACGCACACATACCAAGAAAGAAAGAAAGAAAAAGAAAGAAAGAAAGAAAGCTAAAGTACAAACATTCTTAATGCCACATCTGCAGGCTGAAGGACTTTTACTTCAAATTCTCTTTTTTTCTGTAAACCAGCTCAAACTAAATGATTATTAAGCGGTGCAAAACGCAAGATAAAACACACAGCATAGAGCGAAAGACAAGGTCTAAATACCAAGCTGGAATCAGCGTAAATCACTGGACTGCTCTGTTTTCTATCTCCGTCTCGGGCGGAGTTCTCTCTCCCTGATCGTTACTTGGATTTTTTTTTCTCCTTGTCTCTGCTTGTGTGTGTGACTGAAGTGGGGTTGGAGTGTGTGTGTGGGGGGGGGGAGGGTCGGGGGTCGGGGGCATGCGCGTTAGTGGGTGTGAGGGGAAAAAAGGTGGAGAGAGGATCGAGTAAGATGGGGAAGGGAACATTTTTTCCCCTTTCTCTCACTTCAGCGCAGTAACCAGCCATCTAACGGATCGCCATGGTGACTACGACGCGAGAAAAAGGAAGCTGGTAGCGACACCTTCTGCATGCAGCTGCCGTAGAGGGAGATAATTAGAGCCCGTGCGCCGGCAGAGTGAAGCACCCTCTGGTTTCCTGATCTTTGCTTTCTTTCCAATCTAGACACGCACCAGCGGTTTTTATCGATTGGGCCTGCTGGCCTTTCGCTCTGTTAAACGGGGTCGAAGAATTAATTCAAGCATCGGGCGTTTTATTCGAAAGATGTGCGCAGAATCGGGACCAGGCAAAAATCAAAGGGAGGTTATTTACTGGCCAACAATTTCGTTTACCTTTTCCTGTTCTTTTTCTTTTTTGTTCTTATTCTTGGTCCTTTCTTCTTCTTCTTCTTAGTTGTCTTTTCACTCCCTCTTTCACTCTTTCCCCTCCCCCCTCCCATTAATCAACCCCGGACTACATTTTTTTCGACTCGGAGAAAGTAGCTGCTTAGGGGACAAGGTGTAGCGTCAGGAGAGGCTGGATGGGTGGGAAGAGCAGGGAGCAGTGTAGGGGCAGCAGGCGGAGGGTGTCAGGCATCTCAAGCACACACCACTTTGCGCCACAAGCCATTGAAAGCTTTCCGCGCCGCCTGCGCTCCATCGACAAATTGGCTTCGATTAAGAGCCTGCACGCCCTGATTGGTTTCCGCCAATTGAACACGGGCTAAAAACACCGCGGGGCCGCTCTTGAGCCAGATACAAGTGGCTGCGGGCCACGTCCTGAAGAGCCGTCATCACCTTGGGCTTTTCATATGCTGAGAATTTTCTGTCAGAAAAATCGCAATTTTGTTCTTTTGCCGGATTATTTAGTTGTTGTTGAAGGAGGAGTTTGCCCCCTTTTTTATTCCCTCGAGCTTGAGTGGGGAAATCTATATTTTTCCCCAAAGAAGGTTTGTTTTTAATATCAAATTCCGATGAGAACACTTTCCTGTGGCTTAATTCTGAGCGGGTGGGGTTGGGTGGGATGGTGTGGAAAGGATGCTTTTATCAATGGTTCTTGCTGTTTTGGTAAGGGCGGTGTGACACTGCAAGCTGTGGTTTTTGTGTTTATGAGATTGGATGTTAGTTCAGCATGCATATAAAGAAGAGGGTGTCTCTCCATCTGTCACTGAAAGAAACCAGCAGCTGTCTAGGAATGGGGCGCAACCCAGTAAATGTGTTAATTCACTTCAAGGACGTAGCGCCGTCATCATAATGGAGTGGAATTAAGATAAACATTTCCAGTACGAGCCGAAAATAAGAATAGGCAAAACAGGCGAAGTTTCCCTGCTTCAAAGCTAATCAAAACACGCACCACGCTGATTGAATTGCGATAATATATTATTCCGTTCCAAGCAATTATTCTGTTTAAGATTTTAAAAAGTTGACCAATCTGCAATTAATTGATGTTTCCTATTTCTTCAACAAAAGATGTTGTTGATTCATAGATAGTCGATTGTCTTGACATGTCTTTTCTGGCGTGGCTTTATTTTCAAGAGTCAAAACCTCTTTTTTTTTATACAAAGTGACGAGTGGCAAACCCGTCAGTTACTTCCCTTGACAAGTGGGGCCTTGTGTGCACCGGTCTTGTTACTCGAATTAACAAGACAGATGCTGGTCATTCCGGCAGGACTCACAGAAAGTAGCGTTTCGTTTAAGGAATCGTGATCGAGATTAATGCAGCTTCAGACTCATTTCCCTGTGAATCCGAAAGCGTGTGACCCCCCTTTCCTTCCTTCTACTCACTGCGCTGGCGGTGATTACACCGTAGCCTCCGAACATCCCTCTAAGAAGGTCTCGATTTTTCCCCAGCAAGGGACAACCAACTTGGAAATGAGCGAGGTTTCGGACCGGAGTCAGGACCTTTGGCCTTTTTATGGCTGTTGTTGGTTGGATCCAGAATCCATCAGTTCCCGCTTGGTGGTGTCCTGGTCCCATTTTGGCAATGGGCAGCACGCGTTTGGCGTGGAATTTAAAGACGTGGGTGACAATTTAGCGCCATTTGTGTTCTATCCCGCCGTTCACAGCACCGAGGGGAGCTATCGTCTATCGGTTCTCGTACAGATCATTGCCCAGGGAGACGCTATCTGCTGACCTCCCCTGCCAACTTTCTATCCTCGGGACTGAAGGGTTGGTGGGGGCGG
>SMGT01002346.1:87962-98023 GCA_004794575.1 Lanistes nyassanus | reverse complement strand
CCCATGTTCCCTATATCCTTGTAAAATCCGGGACTGAGATAATGTAGACCTGACGTCGGGAGTATGTATTCTTTTTCGTTTGTAGACGCTCCCAAACGCAAACAGATTTATGTGTTTAATGAATGGGTTTAGTTCATTGAATCTAATGCCCAAAATTTGAGTCGATAAATTCCCTTCTTTTCACGGCATACAAGTCCCCAGACATTTCCATGCGCAGAAAAGTCAAGACACCAAAGTTCCATTAGAACATAATTGCGTGTACATCGTCACGGCTACTGCCACTGGATGACGCGGAACACGAGTTAATGATGCGTTTGGACTCGCCAATGTGACATCACATTTGACACTTTTTTGGTTCGTCCAGGTGAGAAGGTCGACATTTCAGAGCTTAGTGATCTGGTGAGCATGAATGCAGTTTTTCACTCTGGCTTTGGAAGTTCCTATCTTGTAGTAAATAAAAGCAACCTGGGTGGCGCTAAACGGAAAGAACTCACATCCAGCCACTATGCCTACTTTTTAGGAATTTTAGTGGTTTTCTGTTTTATTTTTTCAATTCCCAGGCCTTTCATTTCCTCTATTGCTGTGCTAGCCGGGAGTCCGGATTTTAATAACTAACAAGCTTCTGACTTGACCAAGGACCTCTGGAACACGCGCAGCACCCCCCCCCATCCCCCAACTGTTTCATCAAGTAAGGCGCTTCAAGTAATGTCCTTCTCGCACCTCCCTCCAGCGTTTTCCCCCTCCCTCGCTTGCGCCAAATTGTCATTTGCTTTTTAATTTCCAACTCATGACTCGCCGTCCGCAAGGAGGCTGCCCATAGCGAGCCATCGATCAGGTGTCCGCAAGGGGAGACAATCGATGTCAGTTGCGGGTCACGGATCACGACTGCCCCTCGTAATGCTGCACGGCGCGTGCATGGACAAGACATTGACTTCAATTGTTGTCGTTAGGAGTCGTGCCTTGTACCAGCGCATGCGTCACTGTGCTCGGCTTTTGAATCTGTTGTGGGTTGTCTCGGCTGGGTGTGCAGTACTGACCCATACATTGTGACTCTGGTCTTGCTAAGACAGAGTGCCCGGATCAACACCACGGGCGTCTGTCGTATGGAGGCAACAACTCTAAATCTACCTCTGAAACACTCACGTTACAAACAATATTTGTACATCCAGACCATTCCATTGTCTTCTTCCACTGCACCTCCTTTCACTTCAGGGATTTTTAACCGAATACATGTGCTTCCTACTTCGCATAACTTGGTTATGTCTTCGAGGCCCAAGATGTAACAGTGCCCTTAAGCCCCTTTCACACTGTCATTTGTACGTGTACTTCAACGTGCGGAGATGAGTTACAAACGCCTGCGCAAACCAGACCTGGGTTTTGTCTTACTTTTCGGAGGAAAGTCCGACAGCTTATACTGACTGTGCTATTGGTATTATTTAACACAGCCTGAGTAAAAGCAAGTATTTTTTATGACGTTACTCTTATCTGTGATACCCGTTAATATTTCTTATTACTTTCCCTGCCTGTTTCTGCCTCATTTTTTAATCCCCATATCAACACTTCTATACATTCTGCAGCATTCTAGTACTTAATGGATTATCATTCAGTGGGCTTGGTATCATTATCTGTTCATTTCGTTATCTGGCCTTGATTTACATTGTTCATTGTTCATGATGACTACAGTGGATTAGAAATGAATAAGGAGAACCATTCTAGTCTTCTAATTAACTGTTCCATTAACTATTCGAATAAAAAAAGTTCCCTGCGTGTTTTGCATCTTAATTAATACACTGTGCATCTTCTTGTTTAGCAGCTTGTACAGTACACGTGGTCAAGCGACAGCTGTAGACTAGTTCAGTGTGCACGCATTTACTTCTCGCTTTAAACAATCATTTAATTTGCCGCATCTGCTAAACACGTTTAGAAGAATTTGCTGGCTGGTCAGTTGCTGACGCGATAACGGAAGATTTACGCTGTCCAGACCGGAAAGCATAGTGGGGGAAGCGTTTGCGGGAGGTAGGAGAGGGGGAGTGCTGTCTGGCGCATGAGTTTACAGCCGTCGTTACTCCAGACACTGTATCTTGAGCAGATAGACCCAGTCCTTCCTTCTGTGCCCTTTGTAGTGTTAAATGATTCTGTAGCGCCGTCCTCTCCTCGCTTGTGAGCAGAAAATGCGGGATTTGTTGGTAGTTATTTTCTCGCGATCAGTCTCGGCCAGCCTCAGAAACCGGCTGAAGGTGAAGAGATTGCTGATGAACAAGTTCTAAAGGGTTCCAGCGAGATGCTGCCAGCCGCACCATGACAAAATTGTCAGAGTATTTTAGCGAGTTATACGGGATTTTAAATTGTTGTCCTCGTTATC
The DNA here is from genome assembly GCA_004794575.1 of Lanistes nyassanus. NCBI lineage: Eukaryota > Metazoa > Mollusca > Gastropoda > Architaenioglossa > Ampullariidae > Lanistes > Lanistes nyassanus. Next base: position 95,661 of record SMGT01002346.1, on the reverse strand, counting down.
AATGGTTCCACCCTCACCAATTCCCCTCCCACCAACAGCAATACTACTATCCGTGGCACCACCACCACCACCACCACCACCACCGCCGCCACCACCACCACCACCATCTCGACTGGCCTGGCCTGGTCCCGGCGTCAGCTGGCTTGGACATGTCAGCAGCGGGCCAGAGTTCTCTTCACTGACGAGTTCCGTCTTGCCAGGTCGTGTTATGATGGTTCCTTGCCGCTCCTGCTCTGACTTTTGTATAAGTGAGTTGTGTCCCTTATGGCAGCGAATCTAGCTGTTGCAAAGAAAATAACCCATTAGATCTGTTGTTATCCTTTCCATTAATGAGCGAGGTAGAAGTGAGCCTTGACTGTGACCAACGGTTTGCGTCTGGGCATCATGTAGTGCGTGCAGTTTGGACTGGTCTTTAGGTTCTTTTGAGCAGTATATTTTCTCAGTAGCTACGACAGTGATCCGAGAGATTTTGATGAGATTTCCGCGTGCACCAGAGAGGTTTCACGGCACAGGTTAGCGAGATGTAAGCCTGCTACACCGATCAGTTGTATTTCTACTGGGACAGGGAGGGCGACACGAACTTACGGAGATTTTCCCTCATTTTCTCCAATCGTTGGGACTATTGAGATGTTACATGAAGTCAGGCAGACTTTGTAGAGACTTTAACAATGCAGGCCAGAAAAATGCGATTGAAATTTCCGAGTGAAAATTTAATTAAAGTTTTGGCACGTCAGCAAGACGCTAGTGTGATTCTGGAGCTATGGTTTTCCTAGACTGTGGCAAACATCCTTTACGTTTATTAGCATTCTAGTGCAGAGCAAAGACAGATGCCCTTCCGTACCCTGCATGCATACTTAATGAGCACTGAACCATTCTGACAGGTACTCTCCATTGCACTTAACGCAGCTGCAAGTGCAACTCTTCCTTTTATCATCCTTTAAGCATTGTGATCACAAACGCTGAAAACAGAGGCGTGTCTTTCACTGTCGCGATACAAAATCAGACCGATCGTTTCCCCCAAAGAAAATCATTACCCGTAGCGCATTTGCACTGCCTCAACTCCAGGCCAGGTTTCTCTGTATGATTCTACCTCTTCTGACTTATTTTCTTACTTCAAAAGCACACCCCAGCCCAAGGAAGCTTGTAATATTTCTTTCACTGCATCGCTTGGCGGCGTGCAAGGTTTAGATCGAAGCCACTTCAAAGGCAGTGTAGTAATTTTCGAACGAAACACAGCAAAACAATCATTTTGTTCCTGTCTCTAGTACACTTCCCTCTGCACTGTGCGCCGGGGCCAGTCGATTGAAAATAGGAAGAACTCATTTGATGCCTGAGACCTGGGAGATTCAGCTGTTGCCAGAGAAGCAGCCAAGCCTTCCCTCGCGCATTTCCTCCTTGGCAGGGGGCGGAGTGCATGAGGGCACAAAGAACCGCAAACAAAGGGGGCAAGTTGGGGAGACTTGCGTGACTTTCTATACGGGCAAAGATGGCGGGGACAATCAAACTGAAAACAAATGATGCCCATTTTTGTGTCTGAGGGTACTTTAGCTGATGGGCTGATGAAATGAGCACTCGATCACTTCCGATATCGTTCTAGTATCTTGGAGTATTCACGTGTATCAACATGCATGTATAATATTAAGAGAGGAGAAACGAGGGAGTGATATTATAATCAATCGGAGCATAGAGTCTGCAGCATTATGAATGGACCTGCTTTAAATCTGATGAAATCTTTTCTGGTCACGCAGAGATGAACATCTCACTGTGAAGCTGACACTAAAGGTCAGTGAGAGAAAAGAGAGGGGTTGCGGAAGGGGCGCGGGAGAAACGGAGAAATGGAGGGGGGAGATGGCGTAGAAGTAAGGAAAACAAATTTTTAAAATATCGCAAACACCCAGTTTAGATGTCAGGAGTCTTCCTCGTTTCCTCAAAAAACCCTGGCACCGTGTGCTCTCGGGCGTAAACACCAAAAGAACAGATTAAAAGGCAGAAATGCTTAACTTATAGAGTGACACAAATAACAAATTCCTCCAAAACTAACACCACCGGTATTTGTGACCAAAAAAAAAAATCCCACCTCAATTTCCAGTTAGCACTCTGGATAGCCAGGCCACAACCAAGCCACAAGGCACGGCCACTCAGTTTGTTTTTTAATTGCTCGAAATTTTACGGTGCATTTGGTTCTAAACCATTCAGCTATGGCCACGTGATATTAAGTGCATCGGCAAGTTATAATAAGAACAGTAATCTCGACAGGGGAGGCTATCCAGACGGAAGTGGCAAATGACAAGAGGACGCGTGCCGGCGACACGGATCGTCCAGCAACTTGACATTGGAGGCTAATAGTTTTGATGAGGCCCCTCTCATTGTATCCTGGCCATCGGCTGTAGTAGCCCCGGACGCTCGCTATGATGGTATTTCTAATAACGCGAGTTCGGGCCTATTGCTCTATCCAAGTACCTAACACTAGTCAAAGCTATGTTTATTAAAAAAAAAACACGCCAGCGTTCTGCAGGAGCACTGGAAAAGGCTGCATTTTAACAGCTGTTATGAACGAGTTTTAAAGCTCCTGTCTGTTTTGTCAAGGCAGAAGAAAGTACGTTGTACTGCTTTCTTCTGAATGATTCAAAGGATGTTACAGTAATAAGTCAAAGAAAATTAAAAACATTAAGCTTGAATACCGACACAATTTAGCAAAAAGTTGGAAATTAGGATGTTTATAATTTTACCGAGGCCCTTATTCTTTTGTCCAGCCTGAAACAAGAACGAAACATTAGCAGCGATTAAAGTAAACGTGAAGACTACGGCAGTTTAGTTTCTCTTGCAGGCACAGAGAGAGAGAGAGAGAAGAAAGAGAAACACAGAGAGAAAAAGAGATTATATGGATGCTTGAGCGGTTGCTACATTTCTCTGTCTTCATCAGCTAATCAGCCTAAATACATGTACAGGGTTTTGGAAACTTGCATGCAGCAATCGACTTGCGGTAATAACGACTAGGGTGATGTCCCCTTGTTATTGCCGGCTGACTGCATGAAGGGGGGAGAAGGGTTGGGTGGGGGAAAGTCGGCCAGAGGCTAAAGTAATCCACCCACAAAGCAACGAACGGCAAAAGGAGGCCGGCGGGGGGGGGGGGGGAGCGGGAAATCAAAGGCTAGCCAAGACCAAAGGTGCTTCTGGTGACAGGGATAGGGTGCTTGTGTCCTCTTGGACATCGAGGACGACCCTAAAGTGCGGACATCAGGAAGGAACAAAAACACTAGCGTAGAACGAGGGATTTACTGAATTATTATATGACAGCCTATCCGCTCGCATTCCGAACATACGTGTAAACATACGGATTTGTCTGAAAGGAAGGAAAGACAGTTATCATCCTAAATAAACGCCCACAACGGGATAAACTTTTCTTACATAATGGAAAGACATGTTCTTATCGCTGCATTGCCCTTGTGCGCCCTATTTTAATCCTTGTTTCATTTGCTAATGACTGCATAGACCAGCCTGTTCACCCGCAGACAGAGTGTCACTTTTTCTTTCGTGATTTGTGCGAATTTAAAGAATTCTGTAAGGCGTTTTCTTCTTGTTTTACTGCAAACTTGCGGCTGTCAGTTGTGTGTGCGATATTGTTTGTGACAGTCTCTCGCACTAACAAAAAGCTGTTTGTGGCGCACACGCACACGCACACACACACATATATATAAATCTATACAATGGTGAACAGTAAAACCCAACAAAATTTAACAAAGCTTTTACATAATAATCTTCGGAGCCTAAACCGAAATAAATCTGTCCTGTTTTCGTTTTTTCTTTGCTTTCTTTTCTCTCTCTCTCTCTGGTTAGAGAAATGCATCAGGCAATGCAACACGTGAACACTCACAAACACAGATTGATCATGTTGAAATGGTCTGTGAATCCGACTGTACTGATGACACAAACTGCACAGATGCATGTCAAGCCCCTAGCCTGACATCCCCCTCCCCGCCCCCTGAAGAAGCAGTTTGGTCCGTCTAATCAACGGCATGCTTTGTCTGTCTCAGCTAAGACTGTGTGTGAAGTAACTTTGTTGGCGGCAAAAACAGAAGTGAGGTGGGACGATGGCATGGAGGCGCGTGAGAAGGAACGAAACCGACAGAACAGGGGGAGTAGAAAAGCGGCGATGTGCAGGTTATTTCTCTCCAAGACAACAAAAGACGAACATTCGGGACAACCCTTGCGATAGCAGGCCGGCAGCACAAAGCGTGACCAGCTCGGTCAACTTGACTTCTGGGCTGAGTATCGATGGCGTTTCTTGACCACACGTAGAGCTGCGTGTAAAAGATGTTGGACAGATGGGTTCTACAGCTTCTCTCACGCAATACAGATACGAACATTCATGCAGCACAGCCCTGGGCTTTCGATACTGAGGCTCCATGTTGTTGCGGGCATCGTCCAGGCGCCAAAAAGACAGGAAAGTGTTTCTCGCTTTTCTATATCCATAGTGGTGGTAATGGTTGAGGCGATGACTGCAAATATATGCTGTTTGTGGTGGAGTTAATACACTAGAATATTGCTTCTGAATGTGGAGACAAAGAGTCTCTTACGTACACACTGGACAGTGGAACAGCTAACCGAAAGACAGACTGCGAAATAAGCACTCTAGTCTCCACTTTATGTCAATGGCATTTTCGCACGTCACCATTGTTTTCGACAAAGTACTCACGAAGATAGGTTCCTAATTAACGCGATTGACATAGGGTGTTAGTAAAGCCAGGAGGATGGCATGACATTTACCATATTATCACCCACAACATATTATTTGCCCAAGCAGCGGGACATTTTGGCAGGGCAGGTCAGGAGACTCGCCCCTCATAAGACTCGAGCAGTGCGCACCACACTCCCGCAGACAAGTACAATTTTCTCCCGTTGCCTCAGAGGCCGCTTATTATTACTTGCGCCCAGATTCATTAAGTTATTATTCCTGGCACTTGATTGCCCGATAAGAAGAGGCGGGCTTCGATTTCTCCGTCTGCAGAAGCCCCGATCAGGTTTTCCTCCGAAAATTGGCGCCGTTCGCGCGGACCGATGTGAGGGCGGCCAGAGCAAAATGAAGCGCGGGCCGACGATCGATGGGCGGGTCAGCTCGCGCGCAGGCCTCCTGTGATCCGCTTCATCAAGGCCCCCGCTACCCGGAGCCACACTCGGGGACACCCCCAGGGCGCTGTTAATGCCGTGGTGGTGATTCAAAGACAACGTCATGATCACGTGATCGGACTGGCTCGTTGGCCAAGTGTCGCCCGCGCGCCGACAGGCGGACAAGAACGACAGCTTGTTCGCGGCCGCCCTTCATCTACCCGCAGGTTGATCGGTACGTTTGAACGTGTGTCCACCTTCCTGTCGTTTTGCGTGTTCGAGAAAAGGGGTCTAATTGCTGAGCTCGGCTCTGAAACAAGACCGTCAGCGGGGAAAGGCAGATTCATGTTTAAATACTTTACGGAGTCACCACGATGTATTCCTTGGCCACTGCTGGATAAAGACTATATTCCAGGCTGCACCTGGAACAATGAGATGCAAACATCAATGCAATCTGTCCTGTCGTATCCCTTTCCAAAAGTAAAAAAGTGAGAGTGAGAGGGTTGGGAAAAGGAAAAAGACAGAAAGAATACAGTTCCAATACTATATACGTTTTACATGACAATGACACATTCGAATACAAACGCAAAAAAACATTTCTGAAGTAGAAAAAAAGGAGAAAAATGGGGAAAGTGGAAGATGAAGGTGAAGGAAATGAATACATAGACGAGTGGGTGAATAAATGGATGAATGGTCGGATGAATACCAAACGAAACAGGCAAAAAGACATGTCGTACTAAACCAAACAAGTACCAAGCAAGTAAAGAACTACCCGTCCCTTCCGCAAAAAAAAAACCCCCGCTCAGGATGTCTTTTTGTAACTCACTTTTTCCTTTTATTCCCTGTAACTGCCTACTGTGCTCTTCCATCCATGAACTTTCTCCCATCTATATGTCTCGTTCTTTCCTCTTCCCCGAGAGAAATTAAGTCTTTCTTGTTTTTACCTTAGTATTACCCCCAGTTTTCTTTAACGAAACATAATTGTTTATAATTTACATAAATGCAAGCAAGCAAGAGGATCCACACACACACACACAGTGACAAACGAGTTAGAGAGATGCCTTTAAGACAGCTCTATTCAGCCAGGGCACCAACTCCGTACCAGACCAGTGCTGGCAGGGTGGAGAAGATCGAGATGCCAGGACGAGCGGGCATAAAACATTTAAGTAATTGCGGTGCTTGTGGGTCGTGGCGTGTTTGCCGTCAGCGTTCATCCTTAACTCGTTCCGCCATCTTCTTCGTCAATTTCGGGAGCCCGTTTCATTCAAGACTTGCTTCCCTTGAGAACGCTTCGTGATCGGGACTGTGGGCAGGAGAAATCAAAGCAACACCGTATAGGTAGCCTCTTTGTGGGGATGCTTTCTTACGGGAAATGTTTGTGTACGAGTGTGCGTGCATAAAGGTGTGTGCAGTGTATGCATATGCACCTTGCGTATGTGAAGGTGTGCGTGCTCCCGCAAAGCGGTAAGCTACAACGGTGCCATCAGTTTTATTTTACCACCTGAAAGTAAGCGATGTTTGTTATTTTGGCCACCACTCAACCCCTAAATCGACAGGGAGAGAGGAGGAAGGGAGGAAAGCAGGGAGGGGTTAATTGATTTGTTTATCGGTTGAATGAAATTAGCTGGACGTATAGTTGGATCAGAAAGCGAAGTTGAGTGCAGTCTTTTGACCCCAACGCTGGGGTTGGGATGGGTGGGGGAATAAATAAAGAGCAGCGAGGGAAGAAGGCATGGCGAGGGTTTGGGGTGGTGATGGTAGGGAGGGGCTGAAGGGGGTTAGAGGTGTTGAAGGGAAGGGGATTAGGGAGGATACCAAGAAAAAAATTCTAAAAATAATATGGTAGGAGGAGGCAAGAAGTGATAATTTTTGTTAAAGTACGTCATTGAATAGGTAAATAAAAATGCACAGAAAACATTCTGGCGAAAAACTGGCTTCTGAGCTCAACCTAAACACATGTCAAGCAGGTTTTACACTCCACATGATGTCGGTCAGGGTGATATACGTGTCTGAAACCGAAACCACCCCTCTTCCAAGTCCTGTACGTCATGTTTAACGTCCCCCCCCCCACCTACACACGCACACAGAAAAAAAAGTTCTCACTTCCTCATTGATCCAGTCCTCAGCAGGGGAGGGGGGGGGGCGCGGCGTCCGCCATTATGCGGCCCGGGGAGCAGAGAGCAGAAAATTGCAGTTCGGGTCGGCCTTTAATTAAGCAAAGCATCGGAAATGCCCTCGGGTAGCTGATGTCAAGATCGCATGGTGGCGTTTTCTTCTGCCTCTCCTGCGAAAGAATGTCTATACTTGTCCTCTGCCTACGTCGTCCATTTAATCCCCAGTATCAGAACGTTTTCCCTTATCATAAAAGGGAGGAGAGAAGTGAGCTCCTGATGTCTTCACTAAGTGTCTTAAGTGTCCACTTGAGGCGGCAAGTGCTGGACTGAGCTGTGGCTCACAGGCAAAAATGTCTTTCATCTTAGAACCACGGGTTTGTACATCATTCTTAATTTCAGACGCGTCAGTCTAAAGATTGGGATTAAAAACGAACACGACAACGACACTGGGTGGATCAATGGAATACTTTGGGGGGGGG
>SMGT01002346.1:58897-87845 GCA_004794575.1 Lanistes nyassanus | reverse complement strand
GCGCGTTGGGAAGGACAGGTGAGTCCACCCCACCACCACCACCACCACCACCACCACCACCACCACCACCACCACCACCACCACCACCACCACCACCACCACCACAGAAAGAATGAAAGAGAGAAAAAGAATTAAAAGAAGTACAGAAATTAAAGAAAGAGCGAAAGAGAAATAACAGGAAAAATCGAAAGAAATAAAAAATAGAAGAAGAGTGAAAAGAAAGAAGAAAGACCGAAAGAAAGGAAGAAAAAGAGACAGGCAGATAGAAAGCAAGAAAGAAAGAGAGAGCGGAATACGAATCTTTGATCTCATTTTTTAAGCAAGAGACTTTACGGAAATACCGAACTCGGGCGGCTTTTGACACCGATCTGGCTTACTTTCCCTCGCAACAATGGCAGGTGTTTCTGAGTGACGAAACGCACCTGGCTCAAAATCACCTCCCAGGCCTAAACTAACTGTTAACCGAAGCATGGGAGTAGCATCACTTGGGGTACTTAAAGTGTTCGCAGACAAACAAGCAGCCATTCGCTCAAAGAAGGGAGCAATTCATAAGGGGAACAAGAAAAAATATCTTATAGAGATTTTAAATTTTTAATGGACGCTGATACCTAAAGCTCAGTCCTGCGAAGTTCATTTAAGAAAAAAAAAGCCCGTGGCTGGAATGGTTATAACTGAAAGCATAAGCAGCTACAGAGACCAATGGCATGGACAGATGACGAAAGTTAAAGTTGATCAATGTCTTCTGCAACACTTTCCCACAGGATAATCATTAAAAGACGTTGCTTGATGAGACAAGACGAGACTGTGAACTTAGTCTCGTCGCGTAACAGAATACTTTCATGTGCAATATGTTCTGCTCTAAACATTTAGCTCAAAATGCTTGAGAGAAAAACAAGCAACTTGCGAGGTTTTTGCTTCAAACAAAGATGAACCCTGGGTACTTGTGTGAACCAGAGTGACATTTCGAACACATCACGTGGTATCGGTTTATTCCGGGTTCAACAGTCTCTAGAGGGCTTGACAGAGTCGTTTATGGAGGCTCCTGGGGATGGATGGCTTGCCACAGAAAGCGAGAACTATACCGCGTTTTCGTGCTTGAGACTCGTAAACTAGCCACGCCTCGCCTAATGAAGCTGATTTGACACTGGGGGAACGCTGATGGGTGATTTCCCCTTCACCAGGGTTGTGCGAAAGTGTTTTGAAAGTTTAATATGCTGTGATTACAGTCATGAGCCCTGGAGAGACAGTGCAGACAGATCCAGGAGTGGTAACTAAAACGACACACGCACGGCCGCGTATAAACACACACACGCGCGCGCACACGCACGCACACACACGCACGCACACGCACGTACACACAGGCACGCACACACAGGCACGCACACACAAACATGCAAACACAAGCACGCACGCACACAGACAGAAAGGGGGGCTGGGGCATTAAGAGAACGGTAGGGCATAGAGAGAGAGAGAGAGAGAGAGAGTGGGGGGTGGATGGGTGGGATAATGCTGGTTAAGGGAGAAAACAACTTCACAACTCGTTAAGAATGAAGAGGACACCTGAGATTTATATCTTTGAACATGAATGAATAAAACACAAAGGCAATAGCAAGATTTGAGACTGCAGAAAAATGTAGTGTTGATGCATCCTTGTGTTCGGGAGATGAATTATCTTCGCGTGCTTCACATCGTTGCCAGTCGCTGGAGGCGTGTAACCGAGTCCCTTACAGAAGAAAATGACCTCCTCTTCTTTGATGACTATGCATTTCCCACGTGCAGTGATCGGAGATATTCATCACGGCAAGATCATTGTACTAACCTTACAGGGAGCGGTGTTCAGGTAATTTGCATTTTCGCATTCCTCTTTACAACAACTAAGGCATCTAACAATTGCTATTTTGAAAGAAAGAAAGAAAGAAAGAAAGAAAGAAAGAAAGAAAGAAAGAAAGAAAGAAAGAAAGAAAGAAAGAAAGAAAGAAAGAAAGAAAGAAAGAAAGACTGAGGGCTGTGGCTTTGGATCTCTGCATGTGGCACTTGTTTACCTGTGGCTGTCGGGGGTCTTTTACGGGTGTTCTGGTTTTCTCCCCCTGTCTCCCCCCTCCCACTTCACCATGCTCTCGTCTCCTTAACCTTCACGATACCGCCTTCGTGACAAGCAGCCGACCAATCGTTTACAAGCTCGTACGCAGGCACGTGCACACCCTCGCGAACAAAAGCAGACCTGCCCACGTACATGCAAAGTATCAGAGAGAAAAAAAACTCAAATTATTTGTACAGTTTATTCTGCCGACAGAATCCCCCCCCCCACTCATCCCGTCTCCGCCCCATCGGCAAACATTGCAAATGACCATCGACGAAGTCTCTACATAGTAAAAGACAACACTGTAACGAACGTAAGAAAGAAAACAACCGTTAGCTGGGGTGACATCCCACGCTATCAAGAAAGAGAAGTAGACCAACAGACAAGGATAGGAGATGAGGCGTGTGTGCCCCACAGAGGCAAGGGCATTGAAGAATAGGTATCAAAGGTTGTCAGACGGACAAGACAGGGGTTATGCACACAAGTACGAGCTCTTTTCAAGACATAAATTTAACTAACATAAACAATTGTTGATTCGTGTAAGGGACTTGATTTCTCTTTTATTCTCGTTAAACTAACATTACAGCTGAGGTGAAGTTGAAAAAAATGACAAAAATGCAATTACTACACCAACAACTGTAACGATCGTAAATGTCTTTTCGATGGTATGATGTTTCCGTTACAACAGTTTGATATTTTAATGGCGTAAGTGCGATTCGGTAACAAAGTTAGTCAAACTCATAACAGCAGTAAAATTGTCATGACTAACATAAAGGAAGCAACCACAAAAAGAAAGGAAGAGCAGTTGACAACTTGGAGACGATGATTACATTGAGTTAATGTAGTTATGATGGCAGTAGAACAGTGTTAGAACTTGAGTGTAAAAACTGTGTTGACGACAATACCGGCAAATGGACATTTTAATAATTACAGTCTGTCAGAGATAACAGAAAACATTACTTGGTTAAATAGCAACTAAAAGACGTGCGCGCGGGCGCAGGTGTGTGTGCGTGTGCGTGTGTATGTGTGTGCGCGTGCGTGTGTATGCGTGAGTGAGTGAGCGTGAGCGAGCATGCGTGGGTGGGTGAGTACATATATGTGAACTGATTACAGAAACTATTGAAGAAACTTTTCACGTTTAAAAATTCTCGTTTTAATAAACTGTGACGACATCGCTTATGAAGAATGAAAATATAACTTGGAATAAGTGAATTTTCATTGAATGAATCCTTGATGAAACCACCCTGCCGGGCAAAAGCTGTGAACCACAAGCTTCGCGCACGTTTAGCCAGGGTTGGAGCTTCTTCAGTGACGTATGCAGACTCATACGAATTAAACTTCCAGGCGCCACCTCTCCTCCCCCGCCCCAACCCAAACCTTCATCTGATGTGGAAGCGTCACGCTTAAAGGTTGTTTTGAAGTCACATCATACACTTTCCTTTGGTCTTTTCAGCAGTCACCGGTTCATTTGCAATTTTTTCAGACACGACAGAAGAAAACCAAGACCACATATTTGCATATGGAAGTCAAGGAAATTGAAGTTAAGTTCATTTTGAAGATCCAGGGACAGGCGCTAATGATCGAAAATATCTACCCTAAGTAAATGCACATGGAATAGTACTCTTTTCCCTGCGTGATAGCTCAGACATCCTCTTTACACACACACACACACACACATACACACGAGGGCGCACTTTTGTGGGATCTAATTTAATCTCTCTAATGTCAATCCCATGAACTTTTTAATCGCATAAAAAGATTTTTTTAAACTGTCGCTAATGGTTAGACTACCATTAATCCATTTCTTACCAGCACATGACAGTAGCCTATCTGAGGCGAAAAAACCCCCCCATCCACTCGCTGTACGTGTCCAGGAAAAAAGTTTTTTTTCTATGTTTGAACGCACGTTTTGTCTTCTCCATACGCTGAAGCCTAACTGTGTTTCACGCATGCGCCAGTCTTCAAAGTGACTTTTTCACGATCGTCAATATTGACTGTGAATTGTCCGTGTGATTAAAGGCTCAGCTTTGACACATATCTACAGTTTTGTTGTGGCATCGCCATCTGCATAAACGTTGACAGCGGCTTGTCTTCACACTTTGTCATGCTTACAGCTCTAATATTTCTACCTTTCCTGCAGCCTTTGTTGCAGTGGCTTCAGTTCACTTCAGAATTCATTTGTCAGCTGTTCAACCGTAGTAACGTGTGAGTGCTTCCTACATGTGCCCGTCATCGTCTCAGCCAGGCAGATGCTTAAAGCAAACTTCGCTTCTTCATCGTCCGCCTATACCTGTCTCGTATTTCAGCAGGATCCACACAAACATGCCCGAACTACACATTGGACAGGCAACGAAAGGTTTCTTTTAGCACAGCTTTAATTTTCATATTGGACATGTACCGAACGGAAATGTGACTGAAGCATTTTTGTTGTTGTTCTTTCCCCAGCAGTGTCTGTGCAAATGTATGCTTGTGAATAAAGTAAATGTACGCGTCATCAAAGGACAAATGCACCCTTAATAGAAGATGATTCTCAGCCGAATGTGCGTGCGTTTGGAGAGCGTGAGAGCAGCTATTTCGACACTTTCTCCTCGGTAGGCCAGTCCACGAAATGTGTGCTGCAGTCATGGAAGCTTTGTTCCAAACATTTACAGTCATACAGCCACCAGGCCCACCTCTTTCAATTAAAAACAGAAGAAAACACGATGTTTTGAAGAAAACACGATGTTTTGAAGAAAACACGATGTTTTGAAGAAAACACGATGTTTTGAAGACAACACGGTACTTCGCAAGAAGCGAACGAAAGTATGTGCTGTTAAAAGGAGTGCGGGGGTGGGGTGGGGGCTGTGTCAATAAGCTGTCACGTGTCTTCTGACGTCACACTTGGGTCACGCTGTGCAGCACTTGTCGCCGCTGTCTTCCAAGTTTGAGTCGCTCACGTCTGCCCGGGAACAACCCTCCCCAACGCTGGGCAGCATGACGTCATCGTCCTGGCACCCGCGCAGGTGGTCCCCTTTGCCCTTGAGCCCCATTGCGGGGCTCGCGGACCGGAAGTCGTGCGCCCTGGGCTTGACCAGGTTCACAGGGGAGTCCACCCTTCCCAGATCGAGAACGACGGCGTCCGTGGACTTGCTATCCTCCAAGCTGGCGATATCGACGTCACTGCCGTCCTCATCGTCAACATCCTCGTCTCGGTCCTCCGTGTAGTCGTCGACGAGCGGCCCGGGGCTGGTGGCGGTGTCCGTCAGGACTGGGCCCACGTGCGTCAGCGGCGAGCCCAGGGCGAGGCGCAGGGGCAGGACGTGCGGAACAGCCGGGGACCCTCCTGCACCAGCAGGCCCGCCGAACTGGCCGCTGGGACCGCTTCCGGTCTGGCCGCTGCCGTTGCCGGTGTGCCTACTCTTGGCATGGCCACCACACCCGCCGCCCACCGCCGGCACCCCCAAGTCAACTGCCTCTGCACCTGCACCACCCCCACCGCCGCCACTACCACCACCGCTGTCCTCCGACAACTCGTTCTCCGCTGCTGTTGTTGCTGTTGCCGCGACTGGTGCGCCTGCCGGCAGTCCCGCTGTTTTCTCGCCGTGTTTCTTGTTCTTGGCCGACTTGAGCAGATGTTTCTCGGCGTTCAATTTGTGCTCGGCCACCTCTGCGCTCGAGATGTTTTCCTGCTTTTTCCATTTGGTGCGGCGGTTTTGAAACCAGATTTTCACCTGCAAGGCAGAGAAAATGTTTGCTCAGAAAGCTGTAAGGCAAGACAAGTTCGGCAAGGTCTCCTACGCAAAAACCCAGACGCTGCTGTGGAGACACGAGATGAGCCGGGGCAGTGGGAGTGGTGGTTGGGGAGGGAGTGGGTGGGTAGTAGAGGGGCCACGAGAGGAGATACTTCGGATCTTTCACATCTGCTAGTTAGTTAACCATTTAACGAAGATTTAAGAACGAAGATTGCTCTATTATGGCTTATAGTGGTTCTTATGAAATCTTGTCCTTTTTATACCTCCTCCCTCCCTTTATCTCTCTCTGACACTGCCTCCCTCACTCACTCATCCACCCCACCCCACCCACTCTCTCGCTTGCTCGCTCACTCACTCACTCACTCCGTTTGTCTGTCCCTCTGTCTGCCTGCCTGCCTGCCTGCCTGTTTGTCTGTTCGACTGTCTGTCCCTTTCTCTCCCCCCTCTCTCTCTGGCCATGGCAATAAACCAGATCAATACGCCTTCCCTCCTCTTGTCAGGGATTTGCCTGAGAATGTCTCTCACTCTGACAATGATCCACTCTTAATGCTGGTGCCAGTTAAACCATCTGCCAAATAGAGGTGGTGTTTCTCGCGATTTCAGCGCTCCGGTGACGTCATGGTATGACCCGCCCGGTTGGCGAGGTCGAAGTGACATGCATCTCCCAGTGACGCCGTTCTAGTCCCGTTTTCAAGAGCGCTTACGTTAATGACCAGTCCTATTAATTAGTCCTCTGGCTGGAACCAAACAGAATTTGGAGCCAAAGAACAGGTGGAGTGTGGGGTGGGGCTGTTGGGGGAGGGAATGTTGGGCCATCGTCATGGGGGTATTCATAATACATGTTAATGTTGAATCCAATAAGCGGACAGTGGCTGCATGATCCAGCGAATTACGTCTGGCAGCTGAACGCCATCCATCTTCCAGCACCTACTCCCTTTGTTCCGCCGCCCCACCCCCCTCCCATCAGTCAGCTTGGCTTCCTGCGTTCACCACTTACTAAGCCTTTCAAAACAGAGTTGTATCACTCCTCCCATCGCTCCATCCCAACCCCCCCCCCGCACCTCCTCCTGTGTGCTTCACTCATCTGCAGCAGTCTGCCTACTTTAATCACTGCCAGTTTCTTGCCTGCATCTCTGTCCGTTCTTTTAACTGTTTTTTCTTCTCAATCACTCTGTCTGTCTTCCTGCAGACATCTCGACTCCTGCCGTCTGCACTAGGAATGTTATCTTTATTTCTGTCTGTTTGCCAGTCTAAAGACGAGTAAAGTTGACGAAAATCTCTAGTAAAAACTACTGCATTGATAAAAGGCTATTATTATCTATACACAAGTACATATATCAAAGTAATGGTGTACAGTGATACTGATAAAAGCGACGGTTTCTGTCCTACTCAATTCTCCTCTCCTCTTCTTCATTTTCTTTTTCATTTTTCTTTCCTTCTTCAATTTTCGCTAACATGTTTCACCATTAAAATATTTTCATAGCATGGGAAGAATACTTGTCATGAGCCCTTTACAGTTTTTCTCGATATTGACCAAACTTTAAAAATTACCAGACAACTTTTGAACCTATTGAGAAACAGTACGGGTTTCAATCAGTTGTCTGACCTGATCACATTCACAAAGTTCCTGTCGTGCCTTTTAAACACCTGAGAGTCACGAGTGACAGCTGGTGGTGCCATAAACACCGTGTGTAGGATCCCTGAGGTCACTGCTTGCTTAACGTACTCTCCAGACTCTGATGCGTAGCAGTCAACGTGTGTCTGGTCCTGTCAGGAGACTCACCTGTGTTTCAGTCACGTTCAAAAGCGCCGCCATCTCGGCACGCTCTGCGGAAGACAGGTACTTCTTCTGCTCGAACTGCTTCTCCAGCTCAAAAATTTGGCGCCCGGTGAACGTAGTCCTGGCCTTTTTCTTTTTGGCCGGCTGGTCTCCGCTCTCCTCGCCGTGCTTGCGCTTCTTGTCCGCGCTGTCCGACTCTGCAGGGGAGACAGACATTTGCCGATTGAAAAAAAAATCCTCAATAAAATACAGATTAAAATAAAATGTTTTCATGGAAGTAGGTACGTAGATAATTTTCGAGGGGCAGTGCTTCCAGCTCGCGATGATTCACGGTATGGGGGGATGGGGTGCTGTTACTAAGCTATGCACTGAAAGAACCACCAGAAACTGTATTCATTGCCATTGGTTAAGCCTAAACTTTGCGATCGGCTTAGGCTTAACCAACGGCCATGAATACGGCTCTAGACTAATGGCTGTAGTAAGATGGTTAGTTTAATGTTTAATTTTCGGGCGATGGGCATGGAAACCGCGCAATGTTCAACTCCAAGATATAATCCTTAGCAGCTCCTGGATTCGAACCAGCAACGTTCCACAAGCTAGTCCGCATCTCTACCAGCAGAGCTATCCAGACTCCCTCTGTGTGAATGGAAGTGGCCACTCATTCAACTTACTGCATGGGTACAGTGGAAAAAAAAGCTCATAGTCTATATAATCTATATTATAGTCTATATAGTCTATATTAGAGTCTTTGCTTCGAGAGCCTCATTTCTTCCAACCTATTTAGGGGTTTTGTGGAAGAGTCTAGATAAAGAAGTTACTGTCCCGTCCCCGCATTCGGTTAATTATTTCATGTTATTCTTCCAGCGTTTGAAAAGGTGAAGAAAGAAATAGTTATTACCCACGTACGAATGGGATTGTCCGATTTTTTCTTTGGTTCATTGTCAGTTAAGTACAAAACTGAGAGCAGTGAATGAGGTGGAGATGAGCATATTTTTGTTTGTTTGTCTTTTCTGTTTGGTTTTAATATTAAGTTCTGGTACAGACAGTGAAATAGCCACAGTGAGCACAGCTGTTTGATAGCAATATTTCAAAAGGTCTAATTCTCACTTTCAGAATTTTTTCCCCAAGACCTTGCCCTCCAGAACCTAGTTAAAATCATTATCAGAGTGCCTCCCAACTCAGCTGTACAACAAACGGAAAGAATTCAAGTCCGTATTGTTGACATTTCTTGTTTCCTTTTATAAAAAAAATAGATGACATCAAATTTGAAAGAATGAATAAACACTCAGTGCTCTTTAATTAGTGTAAAATGGCACAAACTTTCCTGCAGCTGGTTCCAGATCTACATATTATGTGATATAAATCATTTCTGCTAGGCAAGTTACAGCGCCAGAAGTATTTTCCGGAGGTTTATCGCTTATAACCTTTTTGTACTTTTCTCCTTAACCTACTAAACAAGTTATAAACTACACAATAGCTATATGCTTTCCCTTTTTTCTTAATCAACTGAAATAAACACTGTTTTATTTTAAGTGCTTCAAGTAGCTGTTTCCGACATCATTCGTTTTTGAAGTTTATTTCGTGAAGTATCTACAAAGTTATTGTTCTTGTATTTCGCAAGTGTCTTGCGAAAGTTCTGAACCAGCCTCCAGTCTAATGCAGGCATACGAGAGACCGCAGCAAACAGGACAGCAAATCACACAAAGGAACTACAGCGCGCTATGTACATAACGATGTAGTCAAACGTCAAGAGCGCCGTGTCACCAATTAACTTACACGGGGGAGTGGGGAAGAAAGGGGACTCGCTGCGTTTCTTAACGAAATGAATGTATATCCTACTTCACCGATACAGATGATACATCGGCGATATAGACCCACAGTTGTCGGGTTAAGAAAGGCCTTTCATGATGGGCGATAATATTAGGCACTCAGCCTTCTGTTTACAGGCCCCCCTTTGCTGTCAACGTAGTTTGGCACCACACGGAGATAATAGCAATCACGGCAGCCAATCGCTCTCACGGGGAACCGTCGCCAGCAATGAAAACGCTTCATTATCCGGACCGTAGCAGGCTTTCAGACGGCTAAATAAGCATCGGTTTTTCTGTAACGCTCCCCTCGGCCCATTTATCAGTGGCACGACCATCTTGTAGAGTGTCCCTGAGGTGTTTTCAATGCAAGACTTTTGCCTCGATCCGTTTGCCTGCAGGAATGATGGCACTGGGCAGACAATTTTTAGGGTGTTTTTAATAAGCCATGAGTGAGTGAGCAAGTGGCCATGGACTAACCCTTATACGGATAATAAATGCCGTCTGTTTTTTTATATATAAAAATTGTTATTCTTTTGTCAAAATTTCAGCATTACGAAAGTGTACATATTCCCCCTCCCCCCCCCCAAAAAAAAAAGAAAAAGAAACCCAACATTAAACAGCCAAGCAGCAAGGATAAAGCACAGAACCCCCAGAGTGTCTCGTACTGCTTCCAACTCCGGCCTGGCCTGAGCTACCCGTGTTTCCTTTATCTCCTTTTCCATGAAGAAGTCCCTTCAATGCCTGTTCGAGCAGTTTATGGGCACTTTTGTGCATGGACGGGATATACGATTACTCATGCAGCCAGCCCCTGGGTTCCAAGCCTCGCAGTCGTCAAAATCGCGTGTAAGTGATTCCGAAGACGGGGCGCGAAAGGCCGCTAGCAGCATCAAGATGGGGAGCGTCATAACTTCTAGAGTCTGCCTGGCAGCCTCAAGAGCTTGAGCTCGCAGACCACTCATTCCTCTAGCACCACGGGCTTTTCCTGGTCTTTGAATGGCCAATCATCTGCAGCCAAAGGCCAAGAGATAAGCGCGATAACTGACAGAAACGGCTGGCCATCGCACTCTTCTCCTCACCCTTTCCTCCTCCCCGCCCCCCCCCTTGTCTTGAAGAAGCCAGCACGTGCGTTGCTCATTAAAGTTTAGACAGTAGTGTAACTGCACGACAGCCTGGGTGACGAGTGAGCACCCGGCTCCCAGAAGATGCATCCTTCAGTCTGCGCGGCAACGTTATCGGAGGCGAAAATCAGCCGCTGGCCTTTGCCGTGTCCGAGGTGTTAGAGCTCGGACACACCGCGCCAGAAAGCGGGGGACCTGGACAGCGAAGGGTTAACGGATGGCCATCGGCGCACGTTGTGATTGGACCATACATCAAGGTGTCACCCCACCGGCGCTCTCCGATGCAATCAGCCTACTTCGATCGTCACGATGACTTGTTCTCCTGTCAGGGAGGCGCGATTGCTGCTGGCTCTCACGTGTCGTGCTGGCGCGCGCGCGCGACTGGAACGAGGCTACAATGTCTTCTTCGAGACCAAGGAGGAGGGGAAGGCAAGGCGATGATCAATCCAAAAGTGGGGCCGCCAGTCGAAATCAAACCAGAACCAGGCCTTCTAACCATATATTTATGTACACCGGCAAGAGCGATGTGTAACAGGGGGCGCAAAAACGCCAGGTTCTGAAAGCTGATCCAACTTCATGATCAAAGGGTTCTCAAGAAAAGCACTCACACCCACACATTTACACACGTACAAATCCCTCCCCCCGCCACACACACACACACACACACATACACACACACGATATGTCGTTTAGCTATGCTTCGCTCTCGTGGCACATTCGCCAAATTTGCTTATGGCAGTGGCAGATTTTTCGCCGTCCAGTGACCGAACTCTGATAATGTCCTCGAACTGTCCCCTCTGATAGCTTCTTTAAATATTTTGTCTCATGATCTCGTTTGTGCCAATCCTACCTTTTCTCTATATCTTAATAAACTACTCTGATAAAAAAAATGCTCATCTTCGATACTTAACCAGACGTCCAAGGAAAATGCTCAGTGTTCATACTAAACTCCAAACAACAAATGCATCAGTGTACACCACTACACATATTATTTTATTTGCTAAACAAGGGATTAAGACTCCCCTCAGCATTTCTGATTGGATGAAAGGCTGGCGAGGCTCCGGCTAGAAAAATAGAATAGCTTTCTATATACAGGCAAATCTTTGCGCAGTTTTGACAGAAGACCAGGGAAAAGCTTGCGCCATGCTTTGTACGTAAATGTGCACTCAAAACGCACAGGGCGAATGGCATAAGGCCGCTATTATGATCGGGGTTGCAGTTTTCATGCAAGCCAGCCCAGATCTCTCGTTAGCGCTAGTATAAGCAAGTACAGCACGTCAAAAATTTGTCAGAATTCACAGTTCCTCGAAAACATTTGCTGTCACGTTGACAATTAAAGGCGAAAGTACTTTCTTAGTAAAATTATCTAGAAAAAAGTTCTGATGCAGGCCGCTTGTCTGCACACTATTTTCCAAAACAGAAAAGCGAAAATAAAGAATGCTTTAGAATGGGAAACAGCTGGAACAATTCAAAGCTGTTTGTTTAGCAGACTGTCGGGTATGTCATACGGTAATCAGGAAAGTACAGCTTCATTCTGGAACTGTTTTGATCAAAAAGCTGTTTGTTAAACACTGTGTGGCATAACGCCTAGTAACCATTTTGGCCTGCAGCAAACGTTATTGGTGAATGAGCTGTGCTCAATGCTCTAGTGTCAACCAACTACAGCATCTCTCTCCCCCCACCCCCTGTCTTAATTTGCTTTTACTCTGCCTCTCTTTAACCCTGGTTGCCTTTGCGTACATGTTCTCAGTTGATTGATTTATTCCTTTAAAACCCTTGGATTTCCCGTTCAGATATGTAGCTTTATTAAGTATGATTTTCTTTTTGTTTCAGGTTTTTTTTAAAGTTTATTTTTACTGTGCCTTTCATCAAAACCACTTGCGTTTTAAATACAGTTTAGCGGTTGATTTGTTCCTCAACTCCTGTATTTCATATTCATAATACGCAGCTATGTTAAATATTCCGCTCAGTAGAATGTTTAAAGCAACAACAAAGGAGTTTATCTGATGGGACCCTTTTATCCTTGTTTCAACAACGGCTTGCCCCCAACAAGGGGGACTTCTGAAAGATACTCATGCTCATCGTTTCATTGCGAAACAAACAAACAAAAAAACCTCTCCAGCAATCGATATCCACTTGGGTCATCCAATTTCACATGCCTTACCAGACAATCCAGAGCAGGTGCTCACTTCAATTTACGACCATCACAAGGAGAAAAAAAAAATCAGTGTAACTTAAATTTTCGAAGACAGTTATCTACACAGCCGTTAGAACAGGATGACGGAGAGAGGATGGGAGGAGACGGACCTCAGATCTGCACGTCAGCCACGACTGCCCGTGTATCCAAGTCATCCTTAAAGCCGTTAAAGTCGGCGAGAGTCTTACTTTAAAGTCCCTCTGATCGATGGCCGCGGCGGGGAAATACATTTAGTCAAACAGCAGTAGTTGGTCGTCACGCCGGAAGATGTTAGTGTTGGCCAATGCTGACCGAAGCCCCAGCAAAGTGTGTGTACTTCGAGTTGGCCAAAGAGAGAGAACAGAACTTTACACACATTTTAGCCTAGAAAACGTGCTGACGTATTCACACTTACAGCTCGAGTTTCGCAGAGACTCCAAATTGTATTATTGTTCTTACAGAAACATCATACCTGTAAAGGTTCATACTGCATTGCGGTGAATATTTCTGGATTGAAAGTAAAAAAAAAAGAGGAAAAAACAAACAAATAGAGAGAATGATAACAGGAACATAATAGAGTAATACGCGTATTTCGACGGCGCAAAATCCTACAAAATAATTCAAGACGCACATACATGCCTGAACCATCACATACAATGCAAATCAAACACACCACACGCACGCGCGCGCACACACACACACATGCACACGCACGCACGCACCCAGACTCACACGCAGACACTGGTACACCCAAACTACCTGAGAGATGGCCCACACAGGACAGAATGAAATGTATTATGAAAGCGTTGGTTGGTTGGTTGGTTGGTTGGTTGGTTGGTTGGTTGGTTGGTTGGTTGGTTGGTTGGTTGGTCTGTTGGTTGGTTGGTTGGTTGGTTGGTTGGTTGGTTGGTTGGTTGGAATGAGGTTTGATCGTGAAGAAGAGGAACATTTTCCTTTCGCTCATACAGCTGTTCAAATGGTGGAACCGTGAAGTCACGTGCACCAAGAACCAATCAAAGAGAGCTTGATGTGTTCTTTCTAAGTTTTCTTTTGGGAAAAGCAAATTCTCCTCCCGCCTCGAAAGTGGACGCCTTCACCACGAGACAAGAAAGAAAAGATTTTCAGATAACTTTTAAAAGAAAAGAGCTTGACTGCATAGCAAGCTGATCCAGGCCAGTGGGCCGAAGACGGTGAAAGACTGCGGACCAGAAGTGCTGAGTTTGGTGCGAGGAACACGAAGACTAGGGGGTTTGAAGAAGAGATTGCGAGAGGGCGTATGGATCTGAAGCGAGATGGATAGATAGGCAGGAACAGAGTCCTTGATACATTTGTAGCCGAGAACGCCACCATTGTATTGAATGCGCTTTGAGACAGGAAGCCAGAGGACTGAAACAAGAAGAGGGGTGATATGATCAGTTTTCTTTTTTTTTTTCGGGGAAGCAGATGGCCGACCGGTTGATGCACTGGCCACTGAACCCTAAGACGCTGGTTCGATACCTGTGCTCCCCAGAACATTTCCCTCAGTTCACCCAGCTGCAGATGGGTACCTGACCCATGGGTCAGGAACGGTAGGCAGCGAGGGAGAGGAGATGGGTACCACTCTCACTATGCTGACCGCAGAAAAGTGGGGGTCTCATACGCCCCCACACCACTACGACCTTAAGGTCACTGGACAACATTTACCGTTACCTTTTCTTGAGAGCGAGGCGAGCTGTGCTGTTCTGAGCACGCTGAAAGACAGAGCTGTCAGAACACGAGAAAACGGCTTGTTGTTGTTGTTGTTGTTGGTTTGGAAGGGAAAGTGCTTCCACCTCGCGGTGATTTCGCACTGAAGGGGAGGGGAGATGGGTGAGGGGAAAGGGAAGGGCTCTGCGGTTTGGTGTCCTGGACTGGTGGTGGCTATGTATGGTCCCGCTGGCTGCATGGCCTCTCTCCTGGCGCACTGATGATGGCTTGAGTAGCTGGAGTGGTGGAGTTTTCGCTGGTCAGACCTACCGCTGCTACATCCCTACATTCTTTTTATCTCTACCGCTAAGGTGCTATGTGTTATATTAGTTTACTTTGATGTAGTCTGTTTTACTGGTATCCTCTGTCCTATAGCTTATTTGCTGTTTTTAGCTGGTTAATTCCCACTTTGATTTTTTTTTGTTTTTTTGTTTTTTTTTGTTTAGATATATCTAACATCTGGGTGGGCGTTAACTACCTGTATTGTCAGTTCCATTATGTGTTTTCTTATGTTTTTTGGAGGGCTAAGAGAAGATTTTAGGTTTACTACTAGATTAAGATTTTGCATAGCGTTTTTTAGCTCACCTCTTTCCTGACTGTTTAGGCTACATTCTAGCAGGACATGTCGTGTACTAAGTCTGTCTCCACAACTACAGGTTACTGGGTCTTTACGGTTAAGGTGGTATTCTCCATTTAGTCTCATTCTGGCTATCCTACTTTGGTTGGATCTGTTGGAATGGAACAGTACTAGTTCGTTACCTGGTAGTTCTTCTCATTCTCTCCTGGTGCCTTTGGCTTCCTTTTTATACTTTTCTTCCCACAGTATTTTAGTTGCTGGTTGCTGAGAAAACGGCTTAGACGCTGAGCCACAGAAATAAAGATTTAAAAACTGACTGAAAGCAAAGAAAATTTACAAAAGAAAGTTCATACGGAGAAAGTAGCGAAGAAAGGAGGGAAAAGTGAAAGAAGACATAAATGGCAGAATGAATGAAGTTAGTACGGAAGAAAGAGAGAAGGAAAGAAGGATGAAACTACAGGGAAAAAGACAAGGAGACAAACGGACGTGTGGATGGACTGTCTGACGGAAGTACTGACAGACTAGGATAATATAATGACAGTTTGAAACGAATAGCTTAAATAGAATGTTTGTCCGGCCTTGAATGACAGAGAGCGACTGCTATAGCCACTGTGGTGTTGCCCAACGTGCTAGTATTGTTCCTCTCTTTGAGACATTAGTGCCATAACCGACACGTTAGTAAAATCAGAAGACAGACAGCGCCAGCTGCCAACCTACATTCATCGCTTTATCTTAATATATGGATTTAGATACTGTATACTGTTCTCTGCAATAATTCTGTGTTCACAAAAATCAACTGTTGACTTTTCTGTAGATAAATTGTCAAATGATGTAACTGAATAAATGAAAGAGGGAAAAAGAAGAACAAAACACCAAACGAAGGGAGATTTATTAATTTGTTGATTGATCGCTTACTTGAGTCCTAAGGAAATGGTATACATGTATATATCCAGAGGGACTTTCTTTTTTCCGGTCTTTACAGGAGTATATCACCTTATTGTACCAACTCTCTACCACCTGCTCAGCAGAGCTCTATTGCGCGTCGAAATGTCCGCGCCTTTGTCGCTTGGATGTGCACGAGGACCTGTCTCATCGATTGTCATGCGCCCCGAGTGCCAGCGCGAGAGCCGGCCGGACACATGCCTCTTTCGCTGCTGCTCCCCCCCCTCTCACCTCCCAACCTCGTTCTCTAGCAGCGAAATGACTGATGACCAATGTTTCAGTCTTAATAATTGCCTTCCCTTTCTCCGAGGCGTTTAGAGACTGCTGGGGACAGGACAGATGGAAATAAATTATTGGCAGAAGCACACCACTAGGGGCTCCTTCTTGACGTCAGCGCTTCACTAGTTTGGATTTGATTTCACAGAAATATCTTTCCTTCCAATCTGTTATTCGATACTGGAAAGAATACATTTTTTTCAATGTCTTCCTCAGTTTAAGAGGTTGTAACTATTTTATGAGGCTATTGAGCTTTACAGCGCCAGTTGCCAACCTACATTCCTCGCTTTATCTGAATATATGGGTTTAGATACTGTATACTGTCCTGTGCAATAATTCTGTGTTTACAAAAATCAACTGTTGACTCTTCTGTAGATAAATTGTCTCCCTTATGGAAATATAATTATAGTTGCAACTTGAATCAATTTCAGATGCTCGCAACACAGCACAGAACAGATACAGATAAACCTTAAACCCATCGCAACACAGCACATAACAGATACAGATAAACCATAAGCCCATCGCAACACAGCACAGAACAGATACAGATAAACCATAAACCCATCTGTGCCAAGTGTTCAAGTGAAATTAGTTTGTTAAGGATGACCCTTTTTTTAGAACTAAGTATAGTTTTATTGGTCGGAACAGTGCTGACTGGTGATATGATAAACTTACTGATTTTTTGTTTTGCTATTTTTGATGCTTTGTGATATTTTAGTCATGTTTGTACTGTTGTTAGCTGACAGATTGAGTTTTATTGTCATGTTCTGTAATTCAGTGTTAAGTCACACGGCTAAGGAAAATTTACATTAACTCATTATAGATAAGTAAGTATGATATATTAAAGTAGTTGTACTGTATTGCACTGTAAGATCATTTGGCGGAGATTTGGGAAAAAAGGGTATTTATAACACTAAAATATGTAGTATTTAGTGAGTGTCTAAGGACACGTTTGTTCCGACGGATAGCTAACCCGTCTGTTTTCAGTTTCAAAGTTGGTTATTAAAATTTACAAATAATTTTCACGCTTTAATATTTGAGCAGGTAAGGTTTAAAAATATTTCGACAGAATAAAGACTTTGTCCATCTTGTACTCCTACGGAAATTGGAGATGAATTCCGCAACTGGTTTTCATGCAAGTAATCGCTTACACACGACAGCCACAAAGGTCTTCCTATATTTCTCACCCAGCACCTAAACACCTATACATGTCACATTCTAATGAATACAAAATCAAAAAAGAATGAAAAATAAAAGCAAATAAATCATCATATTTACCTCGCTGTTTTAGTAGCACTTTACTCTGTTCCTATATTATTGTCTGTTCTTTCTTGTGCCTTTAGCTGAATTGTGTAAATACAAAGTATTAATTAAGCGAGTGTTACATAAATAAATAGTCTTCTTTGCTTTGTACAGGCTAAAAGTCCCTACTCCCACCTCCGAGATTATAGACAATAAACTGAAACTGACTAAGTTTATTAACATTCATTCATTCATTCATTCATTCATTCCATGTTTCCTTGAATAAATGTTTTATATTTAAGACATTTTGATAGATTTTCCTATATCATTTTCTAAGCCGTAGCTGTCTTAAAGTTTAAATACCAGTCTAAACTAACTACATACGGTTTTGTTCACAATACCTTAATCACTTTAGTTAACAAGATAAATAAGTGTGGAAATCAGTCTTAATCGATTTTCATTTAGTGTCTTAATTAAATGAATACTTCAGCGTCTTCGTTAATCTCAGTTGGGAGCCTTTGTTGACACTTGCTTCGTTTTCTCACATGTACTTGACGTCTTTGTCAACATCTGTCAATTAAAGTTCAATAAAACTTGACTTCAGAGTGCAAATTCCTGATGTACTTTCAGTAACACGTTACCATTAAAGAAATCACGTTATCAAACACCTCTCGTAAGTGTGCTACTGCCGGGTGGCGCGATTCGATTAAGTAGAAAGAACAGCGATTAAAGAGCGATCTAAATTTTCTTAAAACCTTTTGCCGAGACAGAGATGAAAATTTAATTTGAGTGGGTTGTATTAGTTTTGTAATAATATCCGAATTGTGTAAAACTAGCATTTAGCTTCATATCGTGCTCACCCGTCAGACATGAGCAAATTATGTGACTCGGCGCTCAAGGGAAACAAAACAAAACAGAAACCCACACCTGAACAAACAAACAAACAAACAAACAAACAAAAAAACAAACAAACGAACAGGGAAGAGGAAATCACTGTACTGTTGAGAGACTTCACTGTTCAGCAGAATGATTAGCCAGTCACAAAAGAAGTGTTGATATGAGGAGTGCCATCTCACAAATACGTCATGTATGAGACAGGAAGACACGACCATACGTGCGGGCATGTTGAAAATACAAAGTGCAAGATATACCTGCCGCTTTCAGAATATAAGCGAGGGGACTGCAGGACATAGCAGTATTGTTAATAACTTCTGTTTGTAAACACTGTTTATCCCCCCCCCCCCGTTTTAATTCCGTGGTGTTTTTTGATACAGCATCCAAACATAAACACATCCACCCTGCCACCCATCCCACACGACTCTCACCTCCCGCCCCCGCCCCAAACACACTCGCATGTTCGCGTGCGCAGGCACTGAAGTAATCATAAAAAGAATCAGTATGTCAATTAATAAAGGACAAAGGGGGTGGGTTAGGATGAGAGAGAGAGAGAGAGAGAGGGAGGGGTAGCTGGTGGGGGAGGGGGTGAGATCTGCACAATAGCCGTAGCATAATTTATGCTTCTCGTTTGAAATTACAAAACAGTTTAGTGTTTGAGTGCGCAATATTTGTAAATCAGTGGACTATAGACCTGATCACGACCGTGAACCACGCTTCCTATTGGCACTCCGAGCACAAATCTCTGACCACTTTGAGCTTGCTTTCAAAAATCATTCCGCCACCAGGGACACCCGACCTGCACTAGAGAAACCTTGATAGAACTTTAATGGCGCCTTCTAATGGCGGGGCTGGAGGGAATCAATACACGGCCTCTAAGGTTTTAGCATTTGCTTGCTCGATAGCTAAAAATACAGGTGAAGCATCGAGCACAGGTAATGATGGAGAGCATGAATAAAACATCGTCCCTTGGAGCCTTGCAGGGACCGTAAATCTCAAGATGACACTGCAGCGACAATCGCGATGTCGTTTCTCTGCATTCTGAGACATGGTCTGAGCAGACAACAGGAAGGCACGCACTCTTTTGAACGATGACAACATCAGCGGAGCAGCAGTAGCACTTGCAAGAACAGTACAATAAATAAATAAATAAATAAATAAATAAATAAATAAATAAATAAATAAATATGTCATTGGAACGATAACCAAAAACACTGTTCTACCATGCCAATCGGCTGCAATTCAACGGCTCCTGTTTCCCCCAAACCTGTCGCTGCTTACAATGGTGAGTCTTCTACGGCTGCGTCTGGTCTTCCGAGGCTTGAGGTCAGTGGTTCGCATCCCGGCCGAGTCATACCTAACTTAAAAATTGGCAGTCTAGTACCTGCCCTGCCAGACGCCTGGCACTATAGGGAACAGTACTAGGACTGGTTGCCCGGTATAAGTACAATGTGACTGGGTGAGAGTGAAGCCTTTGTTGGGACAACAGTCCCACGTGTGGCAGCACGTAAACTTTGTCTACGCAACGCCGTCCTGATATGCACTTCGTTTGCCTCGGGACGTTAAGCAAACCCCCCCCCCCCCCGCATCCCATGGCTGCATCACTCTAATAACGGGACAGATGCAGTGTAAATAATGCTGTACTTGCGGTCATCGAGAATGAACGGTTGGGTGAAGAATCTCTTGGTAGCAGATACAGCCAGAAGCTACGCTATATTCTAAGTTAAGCAGCACCTAAAAAGTCCCCCTTCTAATTACTTCTAATGTACTCCAACAGTAGCTTAGTGTACCCTTCGTGTACCTTTGTAATGGCCTGAGCTTTGTCGCCAAAGAGCAGTCTTGCTGTATGTGAAGCATTGTCCGTTTAGACAGCACAATGTTAACACCCCCACTTTTTAATGTGGTAGCTATGACCACTGAATAATAAGTTTATATTGAGCAGTATCCAAAATCTATAATAGATTTTAAAGTTAAGCATTGCTTCTGTATCATGTTTTTTTTAAACTGAATCGGCTATTATTTAGTGTGATATAATTTGTATCTAGCTTTAATATAACTAAATCGGCCACCAGTTTTTCTATGCCGATGAAGTTTTACTTGCAATATCAGATATAACCACAACAATATGTTTTCTATCAGTCGATATTGTTTTGGGCATAGCTATTAACAATAATGCATTTCAGTGCTGAGTAGTATATACACGTAATATCATTCTATAACCACCAGCAGAAATGGGTTCTAAATTTAGATATCTTAGGTATTCCGACTAAATCTAACAAAACAGAATTAACCTCACTTTGCAATACAAAATAGACGGAACCAAACAAAAACGAAAACGTGTACAAAACTCCTATATAATTATTTTAAAATTCACATCTTTAAGAGTACATGAGCCACTCCATATACTGTCTGTCTGTCTGGGTGGCTGACTGACTCTGTGTGTGTCTGTCTGCCTGGCTGGCTGGCTGTCTTGCTGTTTAGGAGAAAGCCGAACCTTTTCTAAAAACTGTTTACATTTTGACGTCCGCGAGTTTTAAATGCTATAAGCAGGTAGGTGTTCAAAACCATTTCCTCCTAAAAATGCAGTGTTTAATGTGTATAATTCACCTGGAATACAGAAAATGCTGTCCCCTCTAAATATAGCTTGGGCACTCTTGGTATATCTCTGCAGGGTCTGTTATGAAATTGTATATTTTCCTTGCTTTTATAGCCATGGGAAACGCATCTGCGTGTGATCTTGCTACGTTTGTTGTTTTTATCCCACACATCGTGCGCCCATTAAAATCAGAAGGTAATAGGTTGGGTGGAACCAAGTGAAAGACTGATCATTCCATCTATGTCCCAACTGCTTTTCAATCGCTTCATGATTTTAAATGTGACAGTACGGTCAGTTGCAGTACCACCCTTTTGCAAAATGTACTTTCTACCTTGGCCCAGAGATAATTTGACACACACACACACACACTCTCTCTCTCTCTCACACACACACAATCACGCCACGCACACACACACAGATCGCAGATATTGAAGCAGTATGGCCAGAAACATGATCTGAAGAAGTAACGACCTTCTGATGTTACTGTTTGTGGGATTTTCTTCGGATACTTCTATTTTAATCGACATTTCCCCAGCCACCGTGTCGATGCTCTTACATGTCTATTATCCTACGGCCATCAATCTTTGAACTTTGAACTTTTTATTGTAAAGCTTTTAGCCCTGGGGGGCCTTTTGGCTTTGATAGTAACAGAAATACATAGAACAAAATCCATATCAAGTACAAATAACAAACTGAAACAGCACTATAACAGGTGAACATTTACAACTTAAAGGTGGAATACTAAGTGAAAAGAGAGATAATAATACCAATAAATTTACACAAATTTGTCGGATTCCCCTCGATCGTGTCTCTAGAGACATATCGTATCTTTCCTATGCACCATCCTGCTGACATGATTGGACTGCCTGAAATTCCTGTTCATGATAACACCTTGTTCAGAAAGTTCAGTGTTCTACATTTCCTGGACCACGCTGCGATTTCTTTCTCATAAGAACCTTACAAAGGAACATCTTGAGCTTCGAATCTTATTCAAAACTCAAAATTAAAGAAAACTGTCTTGAAGTTGTAATCACTGTCGCCTGGTGGCATAGAATAGTCGATTCAGTTTTAAAAAATCCCACCGTGACGATACTAATACTAATAAAATTCTCTCTCTCTCTCTATCTCTCACATACACACATACATGTACGTATTATATATACACACCCATCATACCCAACACACACACTCACTTTCTCTCTCTCTCTCTGTCACACACACACACAACACAAACACACACAATCTCTCTCATACATATACCTATTATATATACACACCCATCTCACCACACACACACCCTCTCTTTCTCTCTCTCACACACACGCACCCACGCATGCACACATGCACGCACACACAAGACGTGGGTGATTTACCACTAAAAAAGATTTTTAAAAAAACTTTATATAATATGTGCTGGTTGCCTCCACTTTTTCTTCTCTTATCAGCAAAACTGAGAGCATAACTATGAGGGGAGACAAAATGCCTTTAAGAAGCCGAGAACTGCACGAGAACAATGGGGAAATAACTCCATGACCAGCAACGGGAAGATTACGGCCCATTCTGGGGTGATAGTTCTCTGGCCAGTAATGGGGATGATTACTCTCCACCGTTTAAAGAGAAAAAGAGGACGAAGGGCAAAGGGGGATCTTTTCCTCTCCCCACTGTTTGTCTTCACAAAATGTCGCTTCTCTTTCTCGCTTTCTGACTCTCTCACTCACATTTCTTTTTTCTCTTTACGAAACTCGCTGCCCCTCCCTCTCTCTTTTACTGTGCCTTCTTTAGTCAGATTTAATTATTTTCTCGTCGTATTTCCTTCTGTGCATCTTTTCAATTCCCTTTCTTTCTTTCTGCTTGTTATTTCTTCCTTTCTTCCTTTTTCTTTCTTCTCCATTTCCGTCTTTTCTTATATTTTTACTCTTTCTTTATTCTTCATCTGTTTCTTTACCCACTTTACTTCTCTCCATTTCCCAAAGATCTGAATGTGTGTAAACAAAATAATCAGAATCTATGTCTCCAGGAAGACCAGCCCCATAACATCTGATCGAAAACAAAACAAAAACCAAAGACTTTGCTCAATAGGCTTTAAGTAGGAATTAGCATGAGGCGCAGGCCGGGAGATGGAAGAACGGCAGGGGGGAGGGGGGCAGGGGGGTTGTGTCTACATTGTAAGTGCTTAGCTCTCCATGCGTGCACATCGAATAAGAAATCAGTCTTGGCACTGCAGAGGGGCAGCCTAATTACACTTAAAATCCAGTGATTACAGAGCTCTCGCGCCTCCTGGTGGTGCCGGCTGATTCACTCCAGCTCTGAATCAGGTCCGTGTGGCCGGCCAGGAGGCGACGATAGCGTCAGAACAATGGCGGGCTTGTCAAGTCTCGTGCTGCATGAGATCTCACCACACATCAGTCTCCCTCCGATAGCATTGTCCCAGCACGCTCTGGTTTAACATGCTACGTGCACCCATAATTGTGTCCGGATGCGTGCGTGCGTGGGCGTACACTTGCAGGAAGGGGTGTGTGTGTGTTGCGCGCGCGGGTGCGTACTTGCATTTGTGTGTTTGGGTGTGTGCTTGAGTGCGTGGATGCGGGCGCGTGTTAGGTGTCCACATGAATGCTTACAAACTTTCTCTGGTGCGACAGTGGTAGTTAAAAAAAAACATGGACACTCATCAGACTTCGGCAGGTGGCACGGTGCACCTTTAAAAGCAATTCGCTTTCTTCTTTTAGTACAGTTAAAATTTAGGGCGAAAGATTTTTTTAAATGATGACAAAAACATTATAGAAATCTTAAAGACCACGACGTAAGTGTCCCCCTACACACGCTCATCTTTCCCCGCCTTACCTGACGCTGGAGAATGGGGCGATCCGCTGTTTGATCTGGCGCTACAGCTGCTGCTGTTACTGCTGTTGCTGCTGTTGTTCTTAACGACGTGTTCTCGCGTCGACGTGTCCCTGCGATCCGGGTCCTCCACAGAGACAAGCCGCGCTTTCACTTGCTGCTGTTGTTGCTGCTGATGATGGGGATGACGCTGATGCTGGTGTTGCTGGGAGGAGCTCCGGTGTTCGGGAGACGAGGTTACGGCGCACTTCTCCTGGCGGTGGAGGGAGTCCTTGATGCCCAGAATGTCAGCGATCAGGAATGACGTGGGCTGGCGGGGTGGCCGTTCATAGATGTGCGGATGCCAGGTGCGGGGGGTGGTATAGGTGACGGTGGGGTTGACCAGCAGGGGGAAGGCGGCCAGGTGTTGTACCTGTCGGGGGACCATCATCCCCAAGCTCACACCTCCGCTGATCCCCACCCCGTGTCCCAAGGTGGCAGTGCCTTGGGTGGACGATCCCCTCTCCATGTGGCACAGGATGCTGGAGGAGGCCCCGTCCCGCATCACCATGACACAGACTTAGAGACGGTTATCAAACTACCCCACGATCTCCTTAAGCAGTTAGTACGCCACCAACAAAGCGTAAGGGAAAAGTCCAGAACTCTACGGCAACATTGCAACATCACCCTAACGAAGAACGCAGAACTCAAAATGCTTGCATAATTCGTCGTATGGATATTTCCATCAGTCAGTTTATTTTTGTTTCCCTTGTCTTTAAAGACAGAATCACGTCCCTACAGCCGCACAGGTCAGCGGTTCCGTCAAGGCGTGCAAGGAATCAATCAGCTGAAGTACAGTTACCAAGAAAGGAGCTCTGACAAGGTCGCTGCACAAATTTCAAACGTCTGCCCTCTGTCGCGTTATATGTCGCTTTCCAGTGCTGATGAGGGCAGCAATAAAAAGCCAGCGGCAGCTCCTAGCCAAGCGCCGTGGATTCAGCTCCGACAAGATGCCAGAGTTACAGACTGGGGGCCACGCTTTTGCTTCTTTTGTCTCGAAATTTTTCGGAATTGAGTTTTCCTTCGCGAGGCAAACTAGCGACTTAACTGTTTCAGCTTCGATCGATGTTGGTCTTCTGCTGAGGACATTATCACTGAAGTTGCCGCAGAGTTGGTCCTTGACGATGTCAAGTCAAAGGGAGCACTTTGTTTAGCAGGATCGTCAGTCATCGAAACCAACATCTACAGCCTTGACAGCAGTCAGCAGCCAACGGACAGCACAGAGGCATACTCCAGTATGGCGGTGAAAGTTGTCCCCGGGTTCAATTGGTCCTAAGTAAATTCATCAAGTCAGGTTAAAAAAAAACCCAAACAGTGACTGTTTATCTGGGTTGCTGTCCAGGGGCGTCTTGTGTCCGGAATGCCTGATGACGCATACGAAAGAACTGTTCTTCACGCTGTAAAAAAAACAACTTTTGTGTTCTTTCGGTTTTCAGAACCTTTGCAGTCTTTTATAGAGGCACAACGTAGTATCAGCAACGTTTAAACGGATTTCGAATATGACGGCCGATTTGAAAAGTAAAATGGAAGGTCACAACAATTTAAATAAAATAAAATCGTAACACTGGGAAGATTGGCCACAAAAAGAGGAAAAAACCCCACGATGGCAGCAGGCTATAACTTTCCCGAAAATCAGAACCCGATCTTCAACACTTGCCGCAGTCATCTCTGGCACACATTTTTGGCCCCTTCCGCCGTCAAACGGCTTCTCTCTCTCCCTCCTTTTGCTCTCAAAGCGAAAATCAATAGGACCTGGATGGGGCCAGAGAAGGGGAGCACAGTCTCTCCTTTCCCTCCCTTATCAAAGCTGAGATTTGCTGAGATTGGAAAGTGGAGGGAAATTACACATAAAAAGCCCTGTCCTCTTTTTAAAAGAAGGGGGCTGATGGCCCGCGCTCGCAGCCTGGCACGTGCGGGCTTTTGTAAACAGCTGATGAAATGGCAAGCCTTTTTGCTTTCGACACAAACTTCTCCTCTTTCAGGTCAGTCGATGAGAATGTGCTTGCTGTCGCTCCCAAGTATCTCGCCACTTAATTAATAGCTGCCGGGCTTTAATATCACGATTTTCCCATCATCTCGCTGCACGCTTGAAAAAAATCCAATGTTTTATGACAGATATTTAGTGTACGTGATGGTCGTGGGATTGACGATATCTTTTTTCTTATTGGCTGCTCAGACGAAACAAAACGTACACTCTTTCACGTCAAAGAAGCTGGATCGGTGACAGGCGATGAAGCAGGCGAAGCAAGTTTGGATGAGGTTACCGAAGTTTAAAACGACCGGCCTCACTGTTCGTGCCAATATCGCAGCAAGTGTCGTTACAGAGACTTGCAGGCATTTGGCTCCTACCGCTCTGTGTGGTGAACGGTTCTTAAACCGAAGAAAACGTCGCCACAGAAGCCAATGGTCTGTAACGGCGAGCAGCGACTCAGCAGACACACCCAGGAGTCCGATGAAGAATCACCAGCCAGCATTGGCAGAGACGCCGCAGTTTTACTGGCTGGCCCCAGCTAACGAGGCTTTTGTCTAGGGGCAGTCTACACTCTGCCGCAGTCTCCTTCGCTGACCCCCACGCGCTGCGTTATCGCCAGTTTATGAGTCTGCGACTGTACTCGTCGCAGACGATCTTTCGCGAGGCTTTGTCGAGCCACTAACGACACCACTTTGCAGGATCGAATAGCTGAAGAGAAACGCGGCGCGGAGCGCTAAAATTCCCTCTGCCTCCGACAGTTGAGTGGCTGGCGCGGGAGGGGGATAGGGGGGAGCTGAGGGGGTGGAGGTGCCGGGATTGGGGCGGGTGGTGGTTTCTCGAACCCTCGACGTATCAGATCGCTCCCCTTCAGTCAATGGTCTTTTAGCCTCACTTTTCCTCCTCCTAGTTCTCTGCCGGCTCTCTCTCCCCCCCCACCTCACTTTTCTATCTCTCTGGCGTCGCGCGCTTACCTCGTTTGTTTCCGTCCCGCGCGCGTTGGCTGGTTTCTCTCCGGCGCTCAAGGTGTTTGACTCAAGCTCGTTAATTCTTGCTCGTTCCCCGAGAGCACGTGAGACCCGGCGCTACGATCCCGCCCTCTGCGCTCAAGTGGGCCAGGCTAGCTTACTCCGGTGCTTGCCGTTTGCAACCCCCGCTTTCAGGTGTAGGTGTGTGATCTCTGCCAAACCACCCGCCCTTGCCCGCCTCACACTTACACTCTTCCTTTAGTTCTGCTCCCAAAGTCCCATCCAGCTTCGTCCGTCATGCAGCCAATCACTTTCTTCTCCTGCTCTCCCTGTGTCTCTCAGTCCCTGTCTCTTCAAGCACAGCCACTCAGCAAACTCTTTTGCTTTCTCTCATCTGTCCTACAAATTACCCTTCAATTTGCCTTGAATTATTGTCCCGATGCGGGAATCAATGCGGCGATTGGGCGAATAATGGCCGAAATGAAAGAGGTATAGCACACAAAGCATAAATCTATTACCGAGCCATTGGCGCACGCTGGAATACCCACCCGAGGCACGCCGTGCTGCTAACTGGCTGCGCGCGCAGTGTGCGTGCCAGCGTATGCTGTCAACCAAAGATGTGGTCTGGCACAGCAGAGCGGGAGAGAGAGAGAGAGAGATATAAAGGTGCAGTAAGAAAGTAGGCCTGAATCTTCTCATGAATGTGGATTTCATCAAAAACATGGGAAGGTGCCAGTCCATCGACTTAAAAACCCTTCCTTCGACCCGCCCTCTTTGAATCCCCCCCCCAACTCCACTAAATGAAAATAAATACTGGGCCATGTACATCACTTTATGTGTCTTTTTTATTCGTATGGGGGCTTAACTAGGCTTAAGGTAAACAAAAACCTATACTCGTTTGGAACAGCCCAGGGGGCGCTTTGTTTTATTGCAGTCTTTCCAACTGGCCTGCCATATTGTCCTGGCCACGCAGGTGTAACAGCTCTTCCAACCACCATCCGTCCTCATCCTACACCCCCTCCCAACAGTTCGTGTTGCTTTTAAACGCAGGCGACAAATATGGAGGAATCAGAGGGCTAAATGGGCAAATATTTGAAACAGACAGGTCAGGGTGGAGAGAGCTTATCAAATCATTAAGGCCAGCTATATTGCTGTCATCGCCGCGACGCGACGCACAGATTCCAGGTAAGCTCTGGCGCTCAGCTACCCGCTTGAAGATCACGCAGTGTAATCCCTTGGGGAGGCCCGTTTCTCTCGCACCAGACAGCGTGCTTTGGAAATTGGCCCGAGCTGCTCCGATCTGAACATTTGTTTGACACCGTGGTGTTTGTTCTCATCAACGTCTAATGCTTGCTAGCCCTTTCAAAATTTAATAAGGGCAAGGGGGAGACACCTCTCATGGGATCTCCCATCTAAACTTTGATCTGGATTTGGGAATTGGAGGGAAAGGGAGAGACAGGACAGGTGGAAGGGGGGATATAGAAATATTAATTAACATAGTGCATACGAGTACTGTCGACTTTTGTCGATGTGTCTTTCTGGATAAAACTGGGCACGACAGTTTTTAAAAAAAAATCCAGTGCCTAAGTTTGCAAGCCTCTATTAGAATTTTCCATCATTCCAAAACACAAAACAAAAATGCTTCTAGGACTCACATGCAGACAGAAATACAAGATTTATTCTTTCATTCTTTCTCACTCACGTTCAAAACACATGCACCACACACACACACCACCACCACCACCGCCACCACTCCACCACCACCACCACCACCACCACCACCACCACCACCACCACACGCATCCTTCTCAGTAGGGGCTGTACTATGCTGTCGTGCAGCCTGCAGTGCTAAAGCGATTACCTGGTAAGGAACACGGTAGAAAGAACCTACTCCCACCTCTAACTCTCCCCTAACCCCCACCTCCACAACAAACAAAGAAAATAAAATATCGCATCCAGGACCGTAACCGCAACTGTAACGTTCAGTTCCTAACACCAACACTTTAACCAATGGGCTAGGGAGCACTTCTGCCGGTTCTGTTCATTCTAACCACACGAAGCTGCCCAGCCGTGACGTCACAGCTGCAGCTTCTTATCCCTAGAATGAGCACAACCTGCTATGGCGTCTGTAGCCGAATGGTTAAAGCGTTGGCTAAACGAGTGAAGATACTGTGTTCGATTTTTCGCAT
>SMGT01002346.1:0-58887 GCA_004794575.1 Lanistes nyassanus | reverse complement strand
ACCACCACCACCACCACCACCACCACCACCACCACCACCACCACCACCACCACCACCACCACCACACGCATCCTTCTCAGTAGGGGCTGTACTATGCTGTCGAAGTTATTGCAGCCTGCAGTGCTAAAGCGATTACCTGGTAAGGAACACGGTAGAAAGAACCTACTCCCACCTCTAACTCTCCCCTAACCCCCACCTCCACAACAAACAAAGAAAATAAAATATCGCATCCAGGACCGTAACCGCAACTGTAACGTTCAGTTCCTAACACCAACACTTTAACCAATGGGCTAGGGAGCACTTCTGCCGGTTCTGTTCATTCTAACCACACGAAGCTGCCCAGCCGTGACGTCACAGCTGCAGCTTCTTATCCCTAGAATGAGCACAACCTGCTATGGCGTCTGTAGCCGAATGGTTAAAGCGTTGGCTAAACGAGTGAAGATACTGTGTTCGATTTTTCGCATCTTTCTTCCAACCTTCCAATTCTTTCATTTCCTTTTTCTCCCGACGTTTATGTGCATGTTGCCAGACCGATCTTTAGTCAGTGGGTCATTTAGCATTGCAGCCTGCACGGCAGCACGCTACAGCCCCTACTGAGAAGGCAGAAATGAACGCAATAGCTCGTAATAAATGGATGCGAACCGGGTGGTACAACAATGAACGTACGAAGAGTAAAGACTAAAACTTGCTATTACAAGCTAAGACGTTATTTTAGTGAAAAGAGACATTTATCGAGGGGGACTACCAACTATCTTTACACACGGAAGGGGGTGTGGAGCTTTTAACAATCTTGTGAAAATCGAAGAGGATCGAGAAAAACTTCAAACATTTAGGACAGAAAAATGGATACGTAGTTCGCAATTTTCTCCCAAAATACAATACGAGTTGCATCATCAGCATAAATGTGTGTGAACTTAGACACCGCTGTTAGCCACAGGTCGAAGGTTTGTTCTTCGGAAAACTGTTATGTAGCAGTAGCATGATCTACAAGGTGACGCATAATGTGAATTTTACGCACATGCGTCTTTTATTCCCGAATCTTAGTTACAACAGCACAGAATAATCTCCAAACCACATTCTGGTCTTGGTTATCGGAGTTCACAAAGATGCACCAAGACCTTTCTGCCGCAGTGAACGCCTCTTTGTCGAACAGCCGAGAAGGATACTGCCAAGGGAGTTCACTCTCAGTTCATTCTTGTAAAGAGCAAAACCGATCAGCGATGCGTTTCAAAAGATCATTTTTAACTACGGGTGATGCGATTTCCTTTGCGCACATTCCAGTCTAGACAGTGCAAGACGTAACTAATGCAGCACTGCAGTGGTAATTTCTTTCTCAGCTTTTATGGAATTGCAATGTAGACGTCTAGCGTAATACAATAAACGTTTTTGTCTGGCGTCTTCCGACGTAAAAAAAATCCAACCCAACCCCGGCCAGTGTTACGAATTTCGTGAAAATAACGGCGCATTTGCATATTCTTTTAAAAAATTGTTTTAGCATGTTCTGACGAAAGAACTAGAGAAGGGAGCGAAAATGTAGCGTTAAAAGTTTGACAAAAGCAAGGCAGGTTGCTAGCGCAAGTGTTTACGTGTTCACACTCACTTATATGCGTACGCACTCACACGCACGCACGTACGCACAGACGCACTCACACACACACACACACAAGCCACACACGCGCTATTACGGATGCGGATTGGCAGTGAAATGGGGGCCAGATCTGCGCTGACCTAAACACTCTCGCCATATCTAGCGGATCAATGCTATTCAAATTTGGCCGCAAGAAAGAGCTCTCGAGAAGACCGCGAGGAGACGCGATGGCGGCGACACCTCGTAATAGTCTGCTCCGTTTCCATCCGCCAGAAAGAAGCATTTACTGAAGAATTCGTTTGCCGCGCTCGTCTCTGCAGGCTCGGCCAAACGCAATACGTGGACGAGCTGCAAGATTTAGAAGGACAGAGGCAATATTGGGGATGTGTGCTTTGTGAATTTGAGCGGAAAACGTTATGAGAGTTCAAACAGATACTCGCCTTTACAGCATGCGTTATCCAAAGCTGGTTTGGGGCACGTCCATGCGAACTTTGAAATCATGTTTTGTCTTTTGCTGTTCTTCACGTCCGTGAAATCTGCATTTTCAGCACGTGCATCGTTTCTCTCTACTATTATGGCCGTACCACGGATCCACGACTGATCCAACACGATAGATGGTCCAGTGGCTCCAGGCACCTATATATTAACCTTGCCAGGTCCTCAAAAATAATGTCACAAGCCCGCCAGACTGTCCTTTTATTTTTACCCGACTGCATGAGCCATTTAAAAGAGAGAGAGAGAGAGAGAGAGAGAGAGAGAGAGAGAGCTGGGCCATGGAAAATTTCATAGAATGCCAAACGTTACTAGCCCGTAGGGTAAGTGAACTGTTTAGTATTTACCCATCCCGGTATATTCATACACAAACCCATATCTATACCGATGGGTAAAACGCAGTGTAGTAATGACACTTTGTATTGCATGACATCAACTTTCTGCATCAAGCGATGACAGTTGTTTCCATGCATGAGTTTGAGGGTTGGGAGCTGTGGAGAGCCTTTTATTAAGTTTCAATGAAAACTGAGGTTCGAAAACCAATATCTTGTCATGCAGTACATTTTGGTTAAATGGAGCAGATCGGGACTCCCCGATTAAGCAACTGTCTTACTTATCCAGGGTTGATTAATTAGTTCAGGGAAACTTATTCTTTTCAGATTTCTTCCAAAAGAGGCTGCTCCAAGGATGATTCCAGTTGAATGGATTCTACCATGTTACCTTTGAGAACATACAATATCCACCCTGAGACATTTTGGCTACAAGCCAGTCCCCAGGAAATGCAGCTATCCACCTTCATGGTGTGAGACTGTCACCAGGAAATGCAGCCATCCACCTTCATGGTGTGAGACTGTCACCAGGAAATGCAGCCATCCACCTTCATGGTGTGAGACTGTCACCAGGAAATGCAGCCAGTCTGACAGCGCATCCTGCGCCGTGCGTGCGAAGTCAAAGCTGTCCAGCATCTGTCACTGGAAGTCGCGTAACAAAGCCGAAGCTGAGCTTTTCGGGAGGGCCCGAAGCATTTAAGTCCGGGGTCTTTAGACGCTGCTGGCGTCGCGAGATAGCCACAGAATAGCCGGCCTGCTAGCGGCGCGAGGCCTGGTTCTGCATGGCCAAAGACAGGCGTAGAGAGTCCTCAAGGACTGGGAGCAGGGCCCACGGAGACAGCTTCCGGTACCCCAGACTGCCAGCGACCCCTAGACGCCGCGGCGGGAGTAGGGCTTAGTGCTCGGCCTTGTGTTCAGAGCTTTACTGGCTTCTAGCCAGATTTGAGGGGGTGGGGCTGGGTGATGGAATAATGCGAACTGGTCTGGTGTTGAGCAATGGCGGGGAACGATATGCCCAAGCCTGGTTATTGTTCCTGCAAGTCGCGGTTATCGTTCCTGAAAGTCGCATTCATGGAGCTGAAAGTATTCTTGTTTTTAAGGTTGTGAAATTCGTGATAAAGATGGAGTGGGGCTTACTCCTGGCAATTTCTTCATTTGTGGGATATCGGTGTGGGACTAGTGGTGGACATGGGCACCAGGGAAGGCTTCGGAGGATGTATTGTAGTTGAAGGTACTGGAAATAGCCCGCGAACAATGGAAATATATGTATTTAAGTAGATATGCCTGTCTGGCAGTATGTGCGTCTGCGTCTGTGGTAAATGCAAAGATTGTCCCCTGACCCCTGAGGGGAGTGGGAGTGTCTAAAACCTCCAATTTTCGCGAAGGTGGTACCAATGTCATCTTCATTGCTGACTTACCTTCCCTTACCCGTGGGTCAGGTACCCATTCCCAGCTGGCACCCGTGCTGCACCGCACAGGTATCGAATCAGCACCTTCGGGTTCAAGGTCAGCACTCTGATCACTCGGCCAACCGCCTAGGGTGGGTTCTGTTACTAAGCTATGCACTGAAAGAACCACCAGACTGCTAGTTGCAGTGAGATGGCCAGTGCAGACAGGCAGTTTGACGCGGGGAGATGGCTGAATGAGTTTGAACGATGTACAACTCCAGGAAATAATCCTTGGTCACAGGATTGGAAACAGCAACCTTCCTCACGCTAGTCCGCAGGTCTACCAGCTGAACTATCCAAGTGAGCAAAAAGGCTCAGGGCCTAATCCTTATAGCTCGATAATAGCCCGATAATAGCCCGATAATAGCAAGTTGAAATATCAGGTGTATTGTATTGTATTGTATTGTATTGTATTGTATTGTATTGTATTGTATTGTATTGTATTGTATTGTATTGTATTGTATTGTATTGTATTGTATTGTATTGTATTGTGTAGAGCCCCTGTGCCAATGACGTGCAATTCGCGGCCCGTAATTGCCGCTGCACTGTGCAGCAGTCTCCGGTCGGCCGCCCTGGGGCGGCGAAAGTCTTCATTCTAATTACGTGGCTATGATCAATGTCCCGCCATGGGTCCAGACCGGGCCACAAACGAACGAACAGCGCTGTCGTTCCAATGAGTCCTCTGCGCGGCCATAGCGTTCTCAGAGACTAGGAAGTTTCTGGCGGCACAGTTCTAGGGCTGGGACATCACTTCTGGTCATAACGGCAGTTCCTCCTCTGGTTCACTTTCCACATTTTTATTGCTGGTGGAGAGGACATAAGCATGCCAGTGCCACCCAGCCCAGATCTCTGGCCTCCGTCACACTGCTAGCTTAGCTATATCTCGTGCGTGTACAAAAATGTCAACTGGCGTTAATATTAAAGATGTATTTGTTTGTTCCACTAATCTAGCCAACAGACCAAGGATTTTCATGCAGTAGTTTATTTTACACAGCACGCCGCGTTGACGGTAGGCCAGACGTCTCAGCTGTAACAATAGTCCGCGTGCGGCATTAAGACGTGGGTTTCATTGTTCAGACCCCACATTTCGGTCGCTGTATCAAAGGTTTTAAATAAGTCAGATAAATGACGTTATTCACTGAAGAGAATAACATGCTCTACAGCTCAAATGTGCACTTTTTTTTGTAGAGAGCTTGCCGCTCTTACAGCAAGCCCCGCAAGTGAGTAAACAATCGTTTAAATGGGCGTAAAAAATTCAATCGAGAGCCAACAAACCATTACAAGCTCGTATGTGAGTAAACAAACATTTATGCCTTAAATGGGAGCAAAATTTCAGTGGAGAATCAGTCCACTAGTACAGCAACCCTCGTACATAAGTAAACTAACGTTTAACTCAAATGGGCACAGAACTTTTGTGGAGAGCTGACTCACTCCTACATCAGATCCCGTTTGTGAAAGTTCTCTCCTCTTGCAGTAGGCAGTTTTGTCCCTTTGGCCATTCCTTTCTCCCTGTCGCAACGCAACAGCAGCAGCAGCACCACCACCACCACCACCAGCAGCAGCAGCAGCAGCAGCAGCAGCAGCAGCAGCAGCGGGCTGCGGCAGCTAGTGCTTTATTAAACGCCTCCGGCTTGCCAGCGATAGATTGCTTTGATCGCGAGTAATGGGAGAATTTAGAGGCTAATTTCCAGCGTTTCTTCGACATGCTATCGAACCGCGCATAAAGCGCGCGGGCGCGTGCGGCGCGTAATCAAAATACGGGAATTGTGTGCCTCTTCCCGGATTCAATTCCCATCGAAGCACGACAATTTCGGAGCGGGAGCGAGACGGTTGGTGCGCGCCTGGCCCCGACCTGACGATCTGATGACTGGGCGCAGGATGTCTGTGATTTAATTCCCCCCGTTTAGGGGAGAGAGCCAGAGGCTTGCACAGAAGGACCCGGGAAGATTTCAGCCGACAAGAGGACGAGAGCCGTCACCGCGGCGCTGACACCATGACGACCGTTTCCAATGGCAACGACATCTTGATCTGAGTGTGGACAGGGGCAGGCTGTGGGCTGTATTTTTATTTGTTTTTTGTTGTTGTAGTGGTGGGGGAGGCTTTATGAATTACTGGGACCCTTGTGGTTAGCGCGTTAGTTTAAAAAAGTGGGTGTGGTGACCTCAATCGAAGACCGCCATCGTCGTTATCATCATCATTGTCGTCGTCGGTGCTATGTTACACACATTTCTTTCTTTCTTTCTTAGTTCCACCATTAAAAAAGAAGAGTGAATGGATGTCACTGTGAAGAGCAAAAGCTTTTGTCGTATCGTCATAAAAGCACTCGATGGTGGCTGTAGCTCCCCTGAACTTAATAGATTCCAAGGTTTAGAAAGATTCTACCACCTGCACACCAGAACTGTCTCTTACTAGCTGTCCAAGAATGCGGATGGCGCTACATATTACTGTCTCTGGCAACGCCTAAAAAAAGAGTATGATTCCGTCAAATTGCTATTTGAGGCAAACTGTCCTAAGGAAAAACACATAGCTGTTTCGAGCCAACCGTCTTAACAGAATATAAAAAAGACGCTAAGATATTGGTCTTTCTGGCCATCTGCCTAAGAGTCGGCGATTGCAAGACACCGAGTTTTGTAAAATATTATTGAATACTGTTTTTGACCTGCTAACGCAGACAGTTGTCTGTTCGTTCTAAAGCAGTTTATTCTGTCATTACTTCAGAGTTCGTAACGGTAGGCCGTCGCCGTTATCACAGCATCGCCACGTCAGGGAAAAGGCAGTATCCTAATGTGTAGTGTAAAGTAGGCTTTAGAATACATGCATTTACTATCTGACAAGGCAAAACTTCTAAACGATTTGACTCTTTATTCGGTAGTAATGATTTATAGCGATCGGCACTCTTTATGAAGGAAGACCAATAATGAAGGGAAAAGCTATACGAAACAATGTCACATACACCTACACATACTCGCGCGCGCTCACAGAAACACATACAGGTTCAAAAGAAAGATATCTGAGAGAAAAAGATATTTTCTATTTCAATTTCGATGTTTATTGATGTATGGCGTAGAACATCTTTACCGAAGGGGTGTGAAGCATGATTACAAACGGATAGCATTTATAAAACAACTTTCGTTAGTAGCTTCACAAAAAGAACAAAATGAGAGAGAGAAAGAGAGAGAGAGAATGAGGGTTGTGTTGTGTTTATGTGTAAGACAGGAGCATCTACGTGCGTGCATGCTCAGCTGGCTTGATCATCAATGAATTTAAATTCACTTAAGAGTGACAAACATGCTCGCTGATTGACAGTTATTGCTCATCAAGGAAAACAGTTGTTTGTTTGTTTGTTTGTTTAAAGTCGGCAACTAAAGCTAGTTTCTGGCTGGGGCAGGAAGGAAAGGTGATGACGGATGTTGGAGACAGAAGAAGGAAGAAACCTTGATGCTTTGGGCGGAAACTCCAGAGTAACGCCCGCAAACAGATACCCTATCGCAAAAGAACGTATGCATACTGTGATCTGAACCCGTGCCACCTCACTTCTTGGTGATAAGACGTTACCGCTTTGACACGGGTAGCCTAGGTTCCGGTGTCATGAGAGCTGCGGGGACTCCGGTCAGCTTTGATTGAGAGGCGCGACAAGGGATGTTACAGAAAAGCACGAATGCTTTGATTTTCCCCGTGACTGGTTTCCCTTGTTGCACCTCCAAATTGCGTTTGACCAAACTGCAGACTCTCGTAAAATCGCACCCAGGAAGCGAGAAGTCCACGGAGTTTCGTTGAACCCTGCGACGCTAATCAGATTCAATAGCGAAAGCACACCGCTGTTGGGTGGAAACAGCAAATTGGTCTTGCCAGTAGCAATAGTCGTTCCTTAGAGACCAGCGTTTAAAAACCGTTGTAATTTTTTTAAAGATCTCATTTTGCAATTTCAGATATGCCGCATAGC
Source organism: Lanistes nyassanus (assembly GCA_004794575.1). NCBI lineage: Eukaryota > Metazoa > Mollusca > Gastropoda > Architaenioglossa > Ampullariidae > Lanistes > Lanistes nyassanus. Next base: position 51,087 of record SMGT01002346.1, on the reverse strand, counting down.
TACAGTCCTTACTCCAAGAACAGCAACCTATAGTGTAGGCTAATTGCATCGCGTCAGTCGCTACGGAGCCATTTATTGTCGCTGCTGGAAATGATTGCTGAACACGTGTCAGTGGTGCTGGAGAAAGGATGATTCATTCGTGTGCGCGTAATTGCAAGACCAGAGGACAGATGGAAATCGTCTTTCTCCCGTCTTTTAAGTGCATTGCCATGATTGGCTAGGGTTTGAATGAGGCGGGATTTTTTTCTTTGCCATTTCCGAACTTTTTAGTACGGGCCAAGCGCATCTGTCGTAAATAGGGTCATAGTGTATCTGCGTCTGTATGGTTTATAACTAAACGTTGTTAAATATATTGCTTTGAAGGGGCTTTGCGCACAGGCTGTTGTGATGGCAATACATCCATTACCACTACAAGAACCCGCCCCTGTCATCACCACGAGCCTCTTTCTCCTGCTCTGCAAACGTTTGCTTGGATGTAATGTAGCTAGAGAGAAATAAGAAGACGGAAGAAAGAAGGGCGAGGAAGATGGAAAGAAAGAAACGACAACATGCAAAGTAAAAAGATGCTCATTAGAAAGTCTTATGAAATTAATTAACTAACAAACAAAACCAAAAAACCCAAAGAAACACAAAACAAACCTGGTAAACAGGAGAAAAACACAACCCCGAATATGAATAAAACAAAAATAGTCAAAACAGTGACAAAAATCAAACCTTAAAGGTACGGTAAAAAAAAAATCCGAAAGAATTTGGCCCTGATCAGATATAGCTGTACATGGAATCGCATGACGAAAGCTCATTTGAACATTTCACAGAGACTTCGGTCCTACTTCCTCGCTCAAGTCAGCCCGTACGAACTATCTGCGGGGCTTTCTTGCTGATTGATAACAGTCGTTTCGAACACAACGCGATCTCCAACGCCACTTTGCTGTTCTCAACATCTGACCCTCTGACCAGGGTTTCGTGTGTCGCAGACGTGGCGAGCCTACAGAGGCGAGTTTTACAAAACCGACCCCTCCTCCCCCCAGTGACTTTAGGTGGTGACGTCAGAGCTTGGTGGACGGTAGGAGCTTTGACGTCAGTATGTAACGAATTAAATTTTATGCTAAAAATAAGATTTGTTTTTATCTCTGGTTTTATGGATCTCTGTAACTGGTGCAAACGTTTGACGTCATGTAGGTTGACGTAAGCACTTTTATACGCAATAACAGCTGACGTATTCTAGAAGATTATGAAGGTTCAGTGTTTTTATATAGTGAACGCTCTAGATCTTTCTATTGTTAGAAGGCTCGTGTGGCTTTCCTATACAAAATCGAGGCTGGGCAGAGAGGGTGTCAGTGACTTTATAATAGGGAATATTCTAGAATGTTGGAGATCTATTGCTAGAAGGTTCGTGTGGCTTCGCTATATAAGGGGGAGGCTCAACTTCCAAGAATTAATAAACGCCGGTGTTTGACACATAAGGAGGTTAATTCCCACACACATGCACACCCTGTGAGAAAGGGGTCCACAGAGCTGTGTGAACAACTTGTGGGCTGAATGCGCATCATAACACAACACACACCTAACTTCCCTCGTGTTACTTGCTTCAAACCTGAAGCTGTTTAGCCTATCGCCCTCGAGGCATGACGAGAAGATGGACTCCTGATATGGCAGGCTGGGAGTGGGTAGGGGGGAAGGTGGAAGGGGCCAGTCCCGGGGAAGGAGAAGCCCGCAAACAATTATTCGGGATGCATGCAGATTGGTCATTATGAAGACCTCTATCGAGAGGCCCCCAAATCAGCTGGCTCCTCTTCAGGTCAAAGGTCCCTTTTTTGCGGTTTCTGCCTGGATAGCTGTGAGCTGGAGGCTGGAAGGTTCTGTGAGCTAATTGCTTCTGCATTCCACTTCTGACTGCGGTCGTGCAGTGTTTTGCATGATCCCTTGTCTGTCAGCGGAAAGTCGAGATGAAAACTTCATGTCAGTCATAAAGTAGACGGATGGGAAGGGGTATAAAAACATTTCCAGAGATGAGGAAGTTTCAAACTTTTCACTGGTCAGACCGGCTAGTAATTTTGAAATGCACTAGCTTACTGAAATTTGCAATAGTCCAGCCTTGTTCGTTCGTTCGTTCGTTCGTTCGTTCGTTCGTTCGTTCGTTCGTTCGTTCCTTCCTTCCTTCCTTCCTTTCTTCCTTCCTTCCTTCCTTCAGATTTTTGTTTTGTTTGGTGTGACAATCTTTCTCAGTAACACATTTTGAAGAATACAGACAAAAGTGAGTTCTATGGGACCTCTCAAAAACTACCTGGCCTTATTTGAAAGCAGCTTTATTAGAAATTGATGCTCCCCTTCAATGATCAATATGCTGCTAATATATATATATATATATGCGAGAGAAGGGGGTATTCTGCTCATCGGGTCGATAAATACTATCGATAATCGATAAATACTAACACTGACGCCTGCAGTAAACCGCTAAGCAACCAAACAAACACACCAACAGTGTCCGAAGGGCTAGTGATTTGTTATTTTTAATTGCCCATCAAGAGTTGTACTGGCCACGGGCTACCGGCCCATCGCTTTCCCCATCCTTGGTTTCAGCAACATGACGTTTGAAACAAATAAATATTTTTGAATAGTGGTTTCAAGTTTTTTTTAAAGTAACAGATCAGATAAAACAACATGCTTAGAGTGACACCGATAACGTCCCACCGAACATCTATCTTAATACACACACTCACACACAAAACACAGACACAAGAGGTGAACGACGGATGGACGAGTGCTTTGAGCGCAGATCCCCGAACCCGAAGGCGTTGGTTCGATGGCCGCAGCACCCAGTTCATACAGGTGCAAATGGGTACAGAACCCTTCGGTTCGTTTTAAAATTAAATTTTTATTGTAAAAAAATCAAACCTAAAATCTGGTTACACTCATAAGTAAATTATATCCCTGTGACTAGCGTTTATCGTTCCTTGCAAAATTCCATGTATATAATCGTCACTTTAAAAAATGTATTCGCGCCTGATGCGTTATTTGCTTCTGAACTCAAGTCTTCGCACTTAGCTTCAGACAAGAATCAAAGTTGGACTTATTGGCGACGTCGGGATGTATTTGTGCTTTAATATTAAGAGCTAAGCTCCCCTCCTCTCTCTCTCTCTCTCTCTCTCGTCTCTTCGCCCCTCCCTCCCCCCCCCATTTCACTGTTCCTTTAAGTTACACTTTCGTTGAACTTAGCAATGGTCTGCAATCTGGTCTGGCACCATTTGCATGCAATGACGGCCGACAGGAAGCACCAGAACCCATGCCTGAGCATGCCGCAGACAGGGGAGAGAATTCGCCAGGGCTTGGCTTCCCTCCCATTTGCTGCGGCAGATTCAAGGCTCCAAAGCAAAGTGTGAGACTTCGAGGAAACATTTAGGTTAACCTTAGGGAAAGCTTTTGGAACCCCAGCCTTCCTTCGGAAGAGCAATGACTTTTTGAACCAAGCCTTTTCAGCCACCAAGTATAGGCCTTCTGACGGTTTGTAAATGGCCCAGCCACGAAGCACTACAGTGCAAGTCGAGTGTGTGTACATAGGTAAGTTTTCTTGACTTGTAAAGCAAAACACACAGAGGGTGGCACGACCTATGGCTGCTTGGAAGATCAATGTGATCAAATTTTAGATCCGTTCACATGACAAGAAAGCTTTTCGGATATGATACGAGTGAAGCCTGCTGCCTGATGATCAGTTCTCTCATTTTCACATATCTTGTACACACCTTATGAGAAGTTGAAATGACATGATCGCTTCGTCTGAAAATACTCGCAAAGAGTTTCTATAGCCGTGCTTTTAAGACCTCGATCGTCCATTTTCGATAGAGAATTTCTTTCAGACAAACATCTTCTCTCGGAGATTTTGCGAATAATAAAGGTCGCAAAAATATTCCATCAAATATTTGCAAAATATACCTCGACTCAATGTTTTTAGCAATGCTGACTTCAAGCTTTCGCTTTCACTTACACCCACGTTTACAGGCATTGCAACGGCTGGTCAACACGCTTCATTCTTGGTCTTCTTTTCAGTCTTACACCGAACAGGCGAAGGACGCTCAAAAGGGAGCTGTCATGACACAACAACAACAACAACAACAACAACAAAGGATTTGTATACAGCCCTATTCCCCATGCCATGAAACACATGGTCACATTTGTGATGGACGACATGTTGTGACCCAGTGAACGGCTACACGGCCCTGTTTGCTAACAGAAAACGCTAATATGACATGTTCCTAATGCGTGTCGTTTTTTCTTGTTTAAATTTAACCAGCTAATTGAATCTGTTTTTTTTTTCGTACAGACGTCTGGTGCAGTTCTGTAGAGGTCCGTTTCCGTTATCTTGTGAGCACTTGCTGCTCAGGTCTTCTGTGTGTGTGCGTGTATGTGTGTGGAAATCATGCACGAAAGAAAAAAATATATATATATACCTCCACTCTCATAGACACGTGTGTCACACGAATCATGCACGTCATGCACAGTTGTATACGCGGGCTAAGGCATGTCACACGTTCAAACACGCCCAATCCCTTAAGCATACACGTACATAGTTATGCACACAAGCGCCATCTAATTTTTCTCTTGGTCTTGATCGGAAGGGAGGGGGTGGAGGTTAAGGTGATAGTGGTGGTAGCGGTGTATGTATTCTGTAGGCAAGAGCCGCGATAACTTTCATTACACGTAACGCAGCTTGTCAGATCGTCCGATGTATTACGTGACATGGTCAGAAGCTTGACGTGGATCCTATACTGGACCTTGACGTGGATCCTATACTGGACCTTGACGTGGATCCTATACTGGACGAAAGTAGAAATGAAAACGCTTCAGCGCGAAGTCGCATCACATCCTGGCAACACCCTGCAGGCAAACGGGGACTGGCGGCCGCTCTACAGAGACAAGTCATTATCTAATAGCGAGCAATGCAAATGACTCGCTCGCCCTCCAGGGCAAGAGGCAGCCAAGTTCACTCCCCTCCTCCCAACAACACCCTGAACGATCTCTAAGTGTAATGGGCAGTCTTGGCTAGCAGGACAAGTCCGGACAATGAAGTCCCGTCCACCAGCTTTGGTGGTCAAGCTAGCTGAGTAAATTGGTTGCTTGATTGGTCTCATGGACCGCTGACAAGATTTCGTGATGGAATAATTGTTCGATAACGAGGCTACTCCTTTTGCAGGTGTCGTTCTGATTGGTGACCTGATTGTGTCACGGTGTGTCGCCAATGGTCACTACTCGACTAACCGTCTTTTAGAGTGGTTTTCACTGGTTCTGTAGACGACTGTATATGCCCTCAAACAACACACACATATTAGGCATTCGATCTGTCCTTTACAATGCCACTTAAAATGTCCAATGTTTCCTGATAATAAGAGCTGACTGGGAGAAAAAAACCCAAACGTCTTTATACTGATCAGACTAGCGAGGAGATTGTCAAACATTATGTGTTCTAAGCGTTTGTGTTTCAGTGTCAGCAAAAGCGTGGTTTTCCAGGACTGAACATACAGCTTCCAGCCTATTGCCAGAACAAGTCAGCAGAATTTCCAGTGAACGCCGCCATCCCGCAGAGAGAAGAGCAAGATAATCTGCGTATTTTAATCTTCAAACTTCTGACTGTAAGAATCTCGGTAGAAGATATTCTGATCCCTGTGCGTTCATCAAATCATCTCTTTAGGCGCTCGTTCGTGTCTGGATTTTTCAGAGCCTTGCCGTTTCACGGGAGTTGGCAGCCAGGTGAGAATAAGTCCCACAACAGCCAGCCATCTTCACACAATCATCTAGAGTTATGTCCCTCAATTAAGAGTCCACTTCGGGCGAATAGCCAGCGCCGTGCCCCTGCGCGTGAGGCCGGCTTCCGACAAGCGCGTGTTCGGGTCCGCGACTAATGCCAGTCCGCGCGCCACTCGTAAATATTTTGTAAAACAATGTTGGCAAAACCGATTTCTCTTATTTCGCGAGCTGCGGACCCCGCGGGCTGCCGATTTGTCTGACGCGCAGCCAATGAAACGCCGCACGACAGCTTTCTTCTTAGGTGGGAATAGCTGCTTCGCTCTTTGTTCCGAACGAGCCAGCGCGCTCTTCTGAGTCCGGTTTCAAGCGTCTTGAGCAGAAGGAATAATGTTTTTATCGATGGGAAGAGAATCGGAAAGTGCAGTGAGAAATGGAGTGACTGAAGGAAGCCATCACCACCACTCCCACCACTACGACGACGACGACGACGACGACCACCACCACCACCACCACCACCACCACCACCATTATATCATTATCATAATTATCGTCTTCGCAGTTGGAGACGAACATGCATCTCTCGGCACATCCGCCCAAGAAACAAAAAGACATTTCAAATATATCTGCAGTCAAATCGCGAAGCTGTGGTTTGCAGAATGTCTGCTCCTCTTGTAACCTCGTGCAACTGGATAGTCAGGGTTTACCTGTCAGCTTCTAAGAAATCCGGTCGGTTTTTAGCTGTCTCTATAAAGGGTGGGGGGGGGGGGATCTTTGTTGCTTAACGTCCAGTCACAAACTATGTGCATATTAGGACGTTGCTGCTTAGACAAATTTACGTGCTGCCACAGGTGGGACTCCTGTCGCAACACGGGCCTCAGTCCCACCCAGTCACATTATACTGATACCGGGCCAACCGGCCCTAGTACTGTTCCCTGTAGTGCCAGGCGTCTGGCAGGGCAGCTACTAGATTTTTGAGTCTAGGACACGGCCGGGATGCGAACCACCGAACTCCCGCCTAGGAAGCGGACGCCTTAACCACTAGACTACCAAGGCGGTCTCTATAAAGGGGGAAGACATAAATTAGATAGGCTGCACCATTCACTGAGTGAAACACTCACGGCTTTGAACGTCTACTTTTCTAACAGACTTTCGACTTTTACGGAAAGCAGGACAGATTTCGAGCAACAGTGGAGTGGGACAAGAAATATGACAAATGTAACTCTACCCTAATAAAATCTCTGGCGGAAAACGAAGTTACTTTCCCACTCTGAGGGGCATCCTCAAATGGCACAAACTGACGTGTGCCGATCAGGGAATGTGTACTGACGAGACGTCACAGGGCGACTTCTGATAGTTATTATGAACAAAGCAAGCTTTTGACGTTAGGCCTCACAGTCGAAAGGTAGCTTGTTTGATACCGATAACAACTTTTGTATTCTTTGGGGAAGGGTTTGGGGTGAGGATAGGGGCGTACTTAATCCTGAACTTTAACCCGTATATGAGTCTAAGCATATTTTTGCGTTACACCGAATGTACACATGGCGATTCCAGCTCGGCTCACAGTTTGTACTATGTAAGACTATCCGGGGAGGGGGGTGCTGGGGGATAGATTATTTAGTTTGAGTAGGCCATACGAAGGTTGAAGACTGGAGGTTGGAAGAAATGAATGACAAGGAGTGAGGGAGATGAAGGAAAATCCATTACTTAACATGCACAGAAGCAGGATTCCTTATCGTAAACTGATCTTACTTATCGCATTCTTGGTGATTTACAGTTATCCTCCACGCTGTAGCGTGCGCAAGGACGTGCAACCCTAGTGCCGGACCCCTCTTCAAAGCAGTGGAGCCATCCATGCGCGAGGGGCAGCTGATACTTTAATTTGTACGATCTCGACCAGGCGTTTCCTAACGAGCCTGATAGCGTCTATCTCCCGGCGCTGTCTTGGCCTCTGCAGGGGAGACCACCTAACACGCGCTTTGCGCAACACGGCAAACGTACTCGACTAGAAGCCAGGCGCAAAGATATTAAGTCCCTTTGATCTAGTGCAGTTACGAGGCCTGATCAGGTGTAGGTTTCTCTCTCGTGATTCGTGGCTTGCGCCGCCTGGTGGCAGCTGGGAAATTATAATAGAAAGAGCGAATCTTGAACCGTTTCTGAACGCAATGCAAAGTCGGAAACCTTAGTTCTGTTAAGGTTAGGAAACGATTTTATGGTGATGGTGCCCGTAAGGTAGACACGCAGAAAGCATTGAAAGATGAAGGAGGCTATAAGGTGACAGAAAACGTGACTTATATTCCATTTTTATTTCATAATGATTGGTTGTCATGGAAATATCACAAACTACGTGACACTGTAATGGCTTGCCTTTTAACAAGTTACATAAATGCAATAAAAAGTTGTGGGATTTTGTGGGGGTTGGGGGAAATCAGAAATCCTAACGCAGACTGCCAAAACTCGCCAGTCACTCCGCTTTGATAGCCGTACTTCTTGATTTTCGTTCTAGTGTCGGGACCTGCACATCAAGAAACACTTGAATGTCTCGGGTGAGCAGGCAACAATCAGTTCCCACATCTTTCTGATTTCACAAAATTACAACATCAGAAGCGAAATAGCATGCTGTGCTCTGTAAGCGCAAGGCTGATAAGCTGATTTATGTCTTCTCTCTCCTGGGGTGCAGCGGATTCAGTTGCTGGATGTGTGCATACTTACAGCCTCCTGCACTCACGTTCTCCAAGTGTACACTGGTCTTTGTTTGAAACGCCTTTTACCAGAGAAAATGCAATCAATCAATCAATCAATCAATCAATCAATCAATCAATCAATCAATCAATCAATCAATCAATCAATCAATCAATCAATCAATCAATCGGTCGGTTTCGCCAAATGTTACATTATAAAATTTGAGATTTAAGCTGCGAGCCCAACACTCAACATTAAACTGCCGTATTATAGTGTTATAGTTTCTGAGCCGTTTTCCAGGAAGAGAGAAAGACTATACTGTGGTACCTCAATCAACGACCACCCTAATTAACGACATGTTTGTTTAACCACGGGCGGTTGCAGCGAGAAAATGCCTCATTTAACGACGCGCGATTAGCTTGCTGCACGCGTTTTTGCATGCTACGGGCTCACTGTTCGCGTTTTTATCTAACGTTCAGTCGCCAGAATTGCGGCCACCTAGGTGGGGCGCTGAACGAATTAAACGATTTCCCATGGCAACCTATAGGAAATTTTACTTTGATTAACGATGGATTTGAATAACGACGACCATCTTGGAACGGATAACCGCCGTTAATCGAGGTACCACTGTACACAATGCACGCAATTTATGTCTGAGTGAGTCTCACACTGCTACGAGACCTCAGTTGACCAAAGCAGTTGATATAAGCCACACATACAGGTCCGTGATATAATGCGAACATAACGAGTTCTACGCTTTTCCAGTCTGGCTGCCTCCAGCAAGCCGTAAAGTCCATACTTTTATGAGTGTCTCGCCCTCTTTACCTACGTCTTCCCAATAACCCACAGCCCCCAGGGGATTAAAAAGAAAACAGCAAAAAATCGTACCTCAGGATATTCTTCTTACAGTGGTGGCAAAAAAAAAAAAAAATCCCCTCTGCACCTGCGTTGTGGATCGGGAGGCCGTGATCTAATCCAGACGTGGGAATTCCTCCTCCTAAAGTGGTCGTGATATCTACACGAGTCGTTAGGCAGATTATCGCAAATGGAAATAAATTGCAATAAAATCGAGCTGCCTGGGAGGAGGAGAGAAAGCAGCGCCAGGAACGCGCGAAAGATTGCCTTAGGAAGGGAGGAAACTCTAATCACGGGTCGGCGGTAGTAGGCATGACGTTGAAAACGCCATGGGAGAGAAGAAGCCGTCTAGACCGGAAGTGAGATATTGTTTACCTGTTTACGTCCCCTTTTTGGAATGCGATTAGGTCAAGAACCTGTTGCTTTTAAAACTAGATTTCGAAATGTTAACCTTTGCGAGCTGTCTGAAGAGGTGTAGGGTGATGCATGACAGGTCAGTCTCAGGTCCGTGTCCTTCAGGGTTGTCACTGCGAGTTAGCGAGACCAACAGAGCGGCGTCTAATGCTGGACCCGTGTCAGAAACTGATCGGTGAGTGTCTGTCCTGCACCCACCCGTCCCCCCAAACTCCCCCCTTCGAAACACTGAACGCTTGTCAGAACCGCGTAAACTCATGGCGTCTCTGGTTTCATAAACTCTTTCACTGTATGAGCCATCGAAACAACAGCAGCGAATTCGAAACAAGTTAGGATCAGTGACTTTCGTACTGCCGGCAGGGGAGATAATATTGCTTTGGTGTGTAAGTTAGCAAGGCCTAGCGTTAGGACAAAAAACAAAACAATACAAACAAACAAACTAAGGCATGATTGTCTCCATCTCTGCGAGATCACAGAGAAAGCGATAGGACTAGGGAATTGTCTACTGGCTTATACTAAATGACCCCACTTTATTTAGGGCAGGCCAAGATTTATATTACATAAATGTTTATTTCAGTTAGGGAAAGCCAAGACCTATACTACACACCTATGTGTGTGACATGCCTGTGCGAAAAAATATTCCTTTCTGTTAAACAAAACATTGCATCAGTTGTGGAGTTTCTTTTCCTGGTAACGTTTGGAGCAGAGCCCAGCTAGGTGTTCCATCTCTTTAACACTTTCATTTTACCCCCGTATTTCCCCACCTTCCCTTTTTGTGGAAAGAGCTAGTGGTAATGAGAATGGCGGGCACCTCGCCAGATCTTACAGCAACACCTCAGAACGTCTAATTATAACAGTTAAGTGCTGGCTAATAAAAAATAAGTGAATGTGCCAGATAAACGTGAAGTTACAGAGAGAAAGTGAGAGAGAGAGACAGAAAAGAAAAAAGAAAGTAATAGACACTTTGCCAATACTTGGCAAAAACACCACTGTAATGTCAAATTGTGCTTGAAATAGAAATTAAAAAAGGAATAAACAAAAATAACTACACGAGGAAACAAGAAGGAAGAACGAGGAAATTGGGTAGGAGAGAAAGACCGCAGCATAATTTAGTATTGCCGTTTACAGGGTTCACAAGCCATTCGTTTGGCAACAGAGAAAACTCTGTTACGTTGTTGGAAATGGCAGTTTCTAAGGCGAAGAATAAGTAGTATTTAAAAACGATGAAGCTAAATATACGTCGCGGGACTATTTCATCATTATGCCTTGCACCGATAAGAACATATCACATAGCTTTAGACGTCATCGCTGACGTGATATTTCTCACGACTAACCTTCCACAGGATGCAGACGACTATAAAAAGAGTTCTTTCCCCCTTATACTCGCTCCTCAGCAGGTAATGTTCTTCGCGGTCTGTTTGATTTGCGTAAGTACGCTCACGTTGACGTCAAGGCCAAGTTTGTTCTTGTTACCACCGATAGCTGTCCGGTCCCAGTTACATCAGAGATAGTTCCGGTGTTGGGACCGTTTCCTGTCTTGGCGGACCCACTGCGGCATAGCCAAACCCCCAAAGAGTACTCCATGATTTGAGGGTAAAACTTTAAATGGTGGCAAAACAGATCAAGGGTCTTGGGATTACAAATATGGTATGTCACACTGAGTGAAAAAAGTGCTGGTTAACTTCCTTATTTTCCCACCAGGGTGCAGTGATAGTGACGCAGAGAGCTGGAAGCTCACGAGGGGGCTCCCCTAGACACATAAAACAGGGGCAGGCTATTAGATACATGACGGAATAGGCATAATCTGACAGAAAGAATATTTGTTCAAAAGAGGAGGAAAAGAAAGAAAGATTGTTTTAGATTCCAAAAGGACAATGGACGTAAGACTTGGGTACATGTACCACTTGGGAGAAGGTTAGGAGTGATCGGGAAATACGAGGGGAACAATGCACATGCAAAGGCACACAGACAAGATTACCATTTAACTTACCAAATGTGTAACAACTTTTAAAATCTTGTTTCGACATGTTTGTGATAGAGACGCAACATATACGGATAGGCAAAACCTTCGGGCGGGTTGTGGCATCACTGTTGTACATTATGAAATTGCACACTATTGTAAATAAGAAAGTTTATACCGAAATACCGAAATCTAAATTTCCGACAGCTCGATCTTGCTTTTATATCTGGACATTCCCCCGCCCTCGAGTGCTGACCATGCCAGGGTTGGGTTCCATGAGTGTTCGAATCTGCACTTTTGGTCATAAGAGCGATCGTAAGCCTCATTCGCCTTGTACATTTTATGTGCACTTTCACGTATAAGAAAGAGACACGAGCACTCCTGCAACCCAGCCGTGGACTGGACGGTCAGTCTTAACTCTCTTTTTCACACTAAAAAGTGGCCGCACAGTACACAGGGTGAATATAAAAGGCTTTGCGAGGTAGCGTACAGAATACAAGATTGCAACGATCATGCAAACCAACCAAGTGCCATACCAGTGCCTGCAGCGGAACTCAGATAATTCTTTTTCACTTTCAGGTCGGCGTCATCTCTCGTTCACAGCTCGAGATCACGATTCTCTGTACTCGCGAAGAAATCACAAAGAGTAAAGCATGGCTGACTTTCTTGAAAGAGGGAAGGAGACAAGAACGACGGACTTCCTCTCCCATGATGCGTCAGTGTCACCCCACTGACCAATGAAAGGTGCGGACTGTTTACGTTTGGACGGTCCAACGAGAGGCTCAAGACGCGAAACAGAACCAACTCGCAGACTATAGTTCCTATGCAAAGACATCTTGTCAATCACTGTCTTTGCCCAACTCAGAAAAATCACGACCGTTGCTTCGAGAATAAAAGCGGGCCTAATGAGACAAAATCGCTTAATGACCCGCCGTCGTATCTTTAGTTTTGGAAGAACATCTTCTACTCCCTTCCTCCACCATCCCCCTAAATTCCAGAACTGGCGGGCTACACGTGATTCTAGCGGGTACAACTCATAACACGCATGCATGCCGAGAGAAACACAATTTTCAAATTTCAGTCTTTGTGAGAACATCATTCAAAGCCACATAAGTATATCATATATTTAGAACATGAAAATGAAGGGAACAGGGTTATGATGTATGAGTAAGGGACTTATATAATTTACATTCCTTTTTTTAGATTTATCCTTACATATTTGGTGTCAGGAAAATTACAGATCGAGTATTTATTTTCACACCGAGGTAAACAGGACGATCATGACAACCATAGTCTCACTGAACGGCTTACAGCTTTACATTTGTAACCAACACTATTTCGCCATATCCAAATGCAAATGCAAATACAAATAATACACATTAAAAACGATACAAATACAAATGTAAATACAAATAGAAATGCAAATGCATATATACAAACACAAATTCAAAGAGATCCGTATGAAAATATGAACATGGATGCCATTTCCATCTTTTGGAATAAACTTGAAACAGTTTCGCTACAAGCGTCCTTGCTCTAATCATCGGGTAATAAGTGTCCGTTTAGGGGAAAATTCAACAGTCAATTGAAACAGTAAAACAACAGAATTTTGCAAGGCCGTCATATATCCATCCGTTCGTCCGTCAGTGCGTCTGTCCAGCCAGCCAGCCCGTCAGTCAAGTGGGTGAGGTTTATTTTTGGCTTCATCATAATGCTCTGCAATTGCATGAAGGCTTGGTGTAGTGTAACGATCTACCCCCCCCCCCCGATTTGGACTGCACGTGCATGACGAAAGCAGTGACTGCAGGCGCATAACTGTGAGAAGTCATAGGTATGAAGGCAGAGGCGAGACTAGCAAGCTGATCCTTTCCTGTAATTTGTTTGGCCTGCCCCCAGGACGTAGACCAGAGCATGGTTTTCAGTAAGGAGAGTTTAAGGCGTCAGCGCCAAGAGGGTGAGATATGGGCGAGAGGCACAAGCGAGGGACGTTAGGTACAGCGGTCATAAGGACTAATACGTCACTACCTAGCGTCACTCGCATCTCTGGTATCAGTCAAACTCACGCTGTCTGAATGGATAAATGCTTACTTACCTCGCGACATTTTGCTGAAACGGGTTCCAGCAATCCGAGAAGCCACCCCTTTCCCCCAAGAATAAAAAGCTGCCAGGTGTTGACAGTGGCTTTTAAATGCAGCCAACTCCTGAGACGTGGGTGTGTGCCAGAAGTCATCGAACGAGTCACGTAGAAAGAAACGAAAGCGGTCTAAGGGAGCGAACTGCTTCTCGGTGTGCATTAAAGAGTTACGATTCTTAGAACAGAAAACGCCTTTGACGATTTTGTTTCAAACCGTACGCATTACGCACAGTAGCTATATGTGGAATTCTGTACGTGTAATACAAAACTAGTTTCAAAGATAACTTGTCATACAATTACTAAGTCCCGAGAGTTATTATTGTGATAAAGTCTATTTAAGCAGACACAACTGACCGAGTGGTATAACCTGACGTTTATCTGCGCGTTACTCTAGAGCCAGCGAGTAGAAGTTCTGTACTGTATGGATTCCATTGTAACCTGTAAGCGTTATACTAATCAGTGCTTAACCATCACAATACACGCGGATAGGTTTTGAAAGTGTCGATCACACTGCTCCAACATACTGGCAAAATAAAAATATTAAATATTAATTTATAAATACTAAATGAAATCATTATAGATATGATTCCGTTAATGGGGTGTTTTCACTTGAAAATGAAGACAGCGACTGCACCGATGACAGTAATATATTGAAATGTTCACATTGTTACTAGTGTCCGCAGTTGTTAGGATTGTAACTTGATTTTGAACACCACGGTGTTGCGGAATTTAATTTGTGGTCTTGTGGCTTTGTGCCACCGCGCTTGACGTTGCACTGCTGTGTCGTGTTTGCTTCTAGACTGTTCTAGGTTAGAGAGAAGCTATGGTGAGTGAAAGGGGAGATCTCTCGTAAAAACAGTCGAGAGCCACGTGACCATACGTTTTCGGTCTCTTGTGTCATCTAAGACATTTTTAGATGGTAGGAATTACGATGACGCTATAACTGGAAGGTATGTAGATATTAATCTTAGGTAGACGTACAGTGCTTCCATTTTGCGGTAATTTTCGGACTATGGAGGGTGAGGGATGGGGTCCTGAACCTCCACAGTGACAGCTGCAGTATGTTCAGGGGTGGGTGGGTAGGTGGATGGGTAGGTGGGTGGGTATGGAGTCTGCACAATATTTAACTCTCAAGAAATATAATTCTTGGCCTCACCTGGATTCGAACCAGTAATCTTCCATACCTTAGTCCGCAGATCTAACCGCAGACCTATCTACGCCCCCTGTATTAGAGGAAATTTTAGGTAATTTTAAAGGGATAGTTCTTCCACCTTCTGGCAGTTTCTGACTATGGGGGTAGTAGAGTTCCTATTACTAAGCTATGTGCTGAAAGAACTGGAATCTTCGTTCAGTTTTGCTATGTGTAGGAGAGATAGGAGCGAAAGGGGGTTGGCGACCGGTGAGTGCTAGCGAAGTGAAGTGTAAAGTGAAGCGACTGTAAGCACCAAAATGCCCATCGGCAGTCTGGGCTTCACTGTTTCATATATCTGCATAGTTACGCTGTTTCTGAGATTTTGCAACTGTGAATAAACATTGCTTCGCTGGAATTTCTGGGATTTTGTCGTCACTGCACTTGGGTGATCGAGAAAGGTAGATCGTTCAGAACTAGCACTGAGATAACACGCCAGTGCCTGACACCAAACTAGGTTAATTTCCCCTCCTCCCTCCCAACCCACAAACACACCTTGACAAATTAGCTGAGCAGCGTTGTGTGAATTTAGAATGGTTGTGTGTGGATTATATAGCACATAGATTGTTTACGTCAGAAACAGCGATGTGTGGGACAGGGAAGAGAAATGCTAAAAGCGTTGCACGTTCAGTCCTAGTTGTTGTCGCCCTTGTTTCCCAATCTCTCATGCCAGTACCCCGAGCGCTGTTTGCCATGTGCTCAACCGCACGTGGAATTAAACATGCTGTCTTGCAGATTTCGACAGCACGCTAGCTTCCTAGAGAACTTTCCCTGCAGATATCACTCACAGACTTCCAATGGGAGGCGGGGCAGAGGGGTAACCCTTTCGGGAAGGGAGTGCTAGCTGTGTTTGAGGTGGGTCATATAACTCTTAGCCTATTAGACACAAGGGAAAACTAAACTTAAAGAAACATTTATCAACCTTTCCGGACAATGCACTCAGCGCACATCGTGATGAGACAACCATGGCAGAAAAACACACAACTGCAATTCCACATTGTGTATTTGAGACGTTATGTGATTCTGGTGTTAAGGTTCCAATGCCATTTTATAGATAGTCCATGCACAATATCTTAGCCTTGTCCAGAAAAAAAACTTGTTACAATTACTGTTTCAGCAGACCCATATAGCTGTATATAAAAAAGCAGAGATATATAAAAAGAAACTGTGTTGACAAATTTATACGTTTCCGCATACAGCTGCGTGTTTTGAGCTTCTCTGGCCCTATAGTGGGAGGTTAGTCCTTTTTGTCTAGCTTTGCTTTTTATTTTCCTCTTTTCTAAAAGGCTGGGAATGCTAGAGGACGGAAGCAGCCCCTCACTGTCTTGCTGTGTGTCGATCCTTTTGAAAAAAGGTGCCCAAGTGTTTTCGGTATTGGTTGTAATACAGTTAGTTGTAACGTTTTAATACACTTATACATATAGAAAGAGAGAGACAGAGAGAGAGAGAGACAGAGAGAGAGCCCATGATAATAATTTACTCTCTTCACGGCCTCTTTATCTTGAAACTTACACAAACATACTTCCTGACCTGCACTCGTTTACTACCAGGGGCGGTAGCTCTCAGTTTGTTGAACGTCATTAACAACGTCCGCGCATGTTTACAAACACACCGCGCATGCTCTCCATTTATCACGTGGTCGCGCCAACCAATCACTCGCCGTGCACAATCACGGCCGGCAGTTGTTTACTTCATGGCGGCTGTTGTTTTCCAGGAAGTTATTGCGAAATGGATATTCACTAACATTATTCATGCAGCAACTTGTAGCGATCGTGGACTTGATGAGCTACCTGTTAGGTAAACTCACAGCGACAGCAAACACCTGACGTGGGTCTTGTTCTCACCTTTCTGTGCCATAATAATTTGCCATCCTCCTCTTCGCATGCTGAGGTCGGTGCAGAGCGAGATCTGTTTCCACGACCCTTATCGTGACCGACATTTCTTCTCAGCATACAAGGTGGGATCCTCTGGGGAGGGAAGGGGTCCGTAACTTTCCGTACCTAAAAAATGTCCGTAAATTTAACAAGGAGAATGGGGCCTGGGCTGGCTTGCATAATTGAGTATCTGCCCTTCCGGTCACAAAAGCGCTCGTAAGGCCGGCGGTTTGATTTGTTCACTTTAATGTATCTTTACGATTGAACGCATTAGCCTACGCAAATCTCTCGTTAATGAGAAAAAACCGTTAGGTTTGTTTACGGTATGAGATGTTTAGGGGGAGTTTTATCTGCAAACAAGAAACAGATCTCCCAAGCTAAAGTTTATAAGTGACAGGTTGACTTGCATAGGCAGTCGAGGGGTCTAGATTGCTCTGCGGGTAGAGCAGCGGGGTATCCAGAAGTGGTCAGGATTATTTTCTGGAGTTAAACATCCTGCAGACTCCATTCGTCCGTCCCTCAAACATTAAATATCTCACCACTGTTCTTAAGCCTATGCTTCTTTGTGGAGCCTATAGAAACATATCATATTATTTGTATGACGAAACCAGCGAATAAACGTTGTTTAAACCAAGTGCCTCTGCTCAATAGTGCGAAATCACTGCTAGGTGTCCCCCTCAACCTATCTACCCATATAAGAAGCCGTACTTTGTGAGGGACCTCTCTTACGAACCAGCGTTGATTTGCACAGACGTTCGTGTGCCCTGTCCAAACACGACAAACGGGTCTTAAGACCGTTTTTACTACCGTAAGAGCAGACACAACCCTTTATACAGCTAGCCCATGTAAACTTTCGGTATACCAGGTATGCATTCTATTATGGACAAGTTAATATCTGCACAGTCACAGACAATGAGTTTTATTTTTTGTAAATGCACTGTACTCGGACTACTGACATAGCACCCCTTTAAAATGTAGCAAACAATTCTCAAGCCCCCTTTACGCTGAAAAAAATCACACACTGTCGCAGTAGGGTGCAAAATAGGGAGATATGCCACTAGATGAGGGTGGGTGGGTGGGTGTTTGTTGCTCAACGTCCCGCAGAAAATTATGTGCATATCAGGACTGATCGCGCAACACAGGCTTCAGTTCCAGCCAGTCACATTATACCGACACCGGGCCAACTTGTCCCAGTACTGTTCCCTATAGTGCCAGGCGTCTGACAGGGCGGCTACTAGATTGCCAATTTTTAACATCTGGACCTGCGAGACGGTCGCCACCAGATGAACAGATGCTCAATAGTTTTGTGTAACTTTTTACCATTCACTGCCCAATCATTCAAGAAAAATAACTCTAAATGTCGTGCACAATTACTATACTTTTATTACCCAGTATCGTCTGTTCAAAGAACAAGTGCAATCCTTTTTATTTCCCAGTTTCCTCTGTTTAAAAAGCAAGTGCAGTCTTTGCCCTTTTTCCACAGAACACAATTGACCTATAGATCTATGAAACAATACAATGTCAAAATTTGTATGGAAAGCAATGAATTGAAACTCACTATATCTTAATCAGACAATATTAAATTGCTTGAAACAGAGAAATGCTTTTGCATGGATTGTCTACTCTGGTCCGCAGTCGAGGTCGCTTAAAAAAAGGCCCATGACATGGGCTTGCGGCAGTATTTTTCTACAGACCCCTACTTTTGATTGTTGCATGCATTGCTCGACAGTAGGTAGATATACTGGATGGATAATAGCCAATTCAGTTGTTGGACAAGTAGAAAAATATTGCTTTCAAACGGAACGGTCCGAGGAAGCAAATTTAAACAATGGTTTCAGTATTTTCCATGCATTATGGGTTTTTTTTGAAAGTGCAAGTCGGTTTCATGGTAACTTCCTCCAAAGCGCAAATCACTTTCCCGCGCTCGCACGCACGCATGAATACACACACACCCGCATGGAAGTTGCATGACGCGTCGCATTGACGTAGGTGCGCATCAGGTGTACAAGGGAGCCAGCTGCAATTTCTTGCCTTGCATACTTTTGTTTCGAGCCCCGCTAAAGGATCTCTTGTGTGGCTGATCAGAGGTGTAAAATTCGCGACAGTTTAAAGTCGTAGCAACAGCAACAGCAGAAAATACGTCGGCCAGAAAAAATGTTTAAAAGTTCTTTTGTATTTGAAGATTTCTTGTTTTTATTTCTGTTCCTATTTGGGGAAAAAAAATAATAACGTTTCCAGCTGGTTACTGTCGCACCTGAACATCATTTGGTCCTCCTGTACGTCTTCAGCAGTACTTTTTTTCCCCTTTCTTGTTATGACAACATTTGTCAGACACCTTGTTTAAATTATGGGAAAATTATCTTTATTTTTATCTCAGGATGCATCTCTTCATCTGTATTTGATGCCTGGATTTTTATATTTTTGTGGTTGGTTTGTATGAATTCTTTGTGAATATTCCTTTTGTCAGAAGTCGGGGAGAGGTGCGATTTTCAGAGTAAATCATCATGTAAATGTAACCGGGTGGGGTATATAATGTGGCAGATACAAATTATTAAAGTCACTGCCATGACAGACACCATTTTGTCTATGTCTATGTTGCACATACATCAGGCCAAGCAGTCCCTTTTTTAGTTGATAGTAGCGATACTTGCAGGAATATTTTCTTCGTCTACTTAATTTGAAACCATAATTTAAGAGGTGGCGGAGAAATGAGGAATGATATCCAGCTACACCCCTCTGGACTGGCACAGTGTCCACTTTTAGTTTGGCTTCTTCGGCAGGCAGTTATCTCCCAGCAAGGAGTTTGTGTCCCCCTAGATAATTTTTAACGTCACAACAATTCCAAGTTCAAGACCAAAACGAAATAAAATGCGTAATTTTGTCGGTCTCCCATGGCCGCCTGACCCAAGAAGTCGCGGTTTAGAAGCTCCAGCGGTAAGTCAGGCGGCAAAAGTGATCGTTTTTCTCAAATCACAATTTCGCGATAACCGGGATGAAGCAGCGAGAAGACAATTGCGTTAAGTGCAAAACAACGCGCTGTAAAAGAGTAATGACACGCATCAAGAAACTATTAAGACCTTCCTGCAGGGACATTTGTCTATGGCAGGAATTCCTGTGGCGGTGATTTCCGCCCCATTGTCTTGTAAAACACATCCGTCCTCATCGAGGCGAGAGCACGGGGTTCCGCGCCTAGGGACCTTGCGTTACCTCCCGTGTCGCTCTTCTGCTCAAGAGTCCAGGAAGAGATAATCACTGCGCGGGGATCCCTGGAGGTGCAGCGGTCGTTTAAGTAACGAATGCCGAGATGGTGGGCAACAGTAGCAGTGTTAGGAAAATAGAGCCGTAGCTTCTTCCTTTATCTTGGTCGTTCAATCTCCGAGTCATCGAGGGACTGTCGTAGCGGAGGTGCTGCTGGTTGTTGGGATGGGAGGGGAAAGGTTTCGTGGTGGCGGTAGTGCAAAGGTCTGGGGAGGTAGGGTTCATGTAGCTTGGCTACTCCAGTGGTTGGAAGGAGTTATCTACCTTTCCTTTGATTGTTTAAGAGTTTGTCTGGGAAGGATGGGAAGACACTCACAGAAATTGGAGAGAACCCTTTAAGTACCGTTTACAGCCCTGCTTGGTTTCCTCGTGTGAATTAATCACAACATCTGTGTGTCTGCCGGGATGCGAGAGTGTGAATGTGAAGGTGGGAATCGAGACAAGGGCTAAGCAGACGAAGGGCAGAAGACATGCAAGACTTGGTGCAATAGCAACCAACGGATTGAGAAATGATAGTTTAGAACAAACTCTTCAATTAATCGTGAGACTATGAAGAACTACATTTTCATACGCTACATGTGAACCAGCAGCAAGCGAAAATATTACAGGCATACTTTGATCTTTTGCAATGAGGTATTAGGATGATAATACAAAATATAATACAATAATAAGGATTATTCTCACCATTGCTCCATAAACATAAAACAGATTAAAAGATCTTTGTGTGCTGATGTGCATTTTCGACATGGAAAAAACACTTATGTAATCTAGAAACAGTATTACAAATATAGGAAAGCATAGCAAGAAAATTAGATTGAACGGAGGACTAAAATAACCATCACCACACACACACACACAAGCCTCTCTCTCACGCACACATGGACACACAAAGAGACGGAAGGGGTGGGGGGATGATTAGCTAATCAGGGCGAGCAAAAGCCGTCTGTTTCTTAAAATTAAGACATCAAACGACTTCCGGTTTGGGCAATTTCCTAAAGACATGGTGCTCCGGCAACCCCGCCAAGAGGCTGCTCACTGTCTGGATGTAAATGTAGCTGTCCCTATTGTGAAAACGTAAACCCGCTTGAAACTTCAAACAGATGACCAACTGCCCGCCACCAAACTGTCACTCAACAGACAAGCTCCCGCGACACTCAGCAAAGGCACACGTCTTCGGGTGTCGTGCCTGTGTGATGCTCCCTGCGGGACAGCAGACGACAAGAGAAAATAATCAGCAGCCCCGCACCAAGCGCATGCGCAGAGACCATTAAAAACCACGCATGCGCAACGCCTAAATGGCGCGCGCCCGCTCCCGCACCCGGAATCCGATCGGCGCAGCGAAGCCCGTTCACGTTCGGATGGTTTTTGATCGAATTAATTTGCTGAGCAGGGACGATATCATAATAGTGAGGCCAAGATGAAGTTCGAGTAAGCTAGGGAAGGCTGCGCCAACTCAAGCAAGTCTGGTGAAAGCGGGAGTCGCACTTTTCCTCGTCCGTCACTGGCTTTGGCTGGCCGCACGAGCCTGCACGAGGCTGCACGAGCCTGCACGAGCTGGCTGCACGAGGCACGCACGGGGCGGCCGCATGCCGTGCTGCTCGTGGTCACTCAGACGCATTGGACTCGACCTGGGCCAGCGTGCGTACGTGCATGCGTCTACATGTGTGTGGGGTGAGCGTGTGTGGAGGACAGGGTTCGGGTAAATGCGTAAGGATGCTCATAGGTTGGGAGCTTTTCTTAACCGGGAAAAAGTTTTGTGAAAAAAATCCTCTTGGACTTATCCATAGCAATGGGGAGCACCATCAATGTAACGCTGTCATAATTACTGCTGATATAGACAAGTGAGAAAACAGACCCCTGATTCTGCAGGTCATCAGCTTGACACCGTCAGAAACAGTAACTCTGTCATAATAATGCAGCATAAGCGTTTTTCTTTGTTTTCCTCTCCGCTCTGTCCCCTCCTTATATACATGTATATCTCTTTGCTTTCTTCCTGTCTGCCTGCCCCTTGCCTCTCTCATCCCGTTTTCTGCCTCCCTGCCTTCAACCATAGCTAGTGAAATCCATAGCTCTCCAAGAGTTTTCCTGTCGTGATTAGCTATGACACATCTAGTGAAATGCATAGCTCTCCAAGAGTTATCCTGTCGTGATTAGCTATGACACATATAGTGAAATGCATAGTTCTCCAAGAGTTATCCTATCGTGATTAGCTATGACACATCTAGTGAAATGCATAGTTCTCCAAGAGTTATCCTATCGTGATTAGCTATCACACATCTAGTGAAATGCATAGCTCTCCAAGAGTTATCCTATCGTGATTAGCTATGGCAAATAAGACTGACGGCACAATTCGACTTTGTTACAAAAAAGAAACTCTGATGACTCAGTTTGACGCCATCATAATAACCGGTGACACGGCCATGACTCCAAGGACACAACTTCCGCGATTTGAATGTTCCTGACAGCCACCTCGACTTTGCTTTCTAAAGCAATTAGTGTTTTCCTTTGCGCTGCAGAATTCCGCTTGAGCAATATTTCAATCTGGGGAGTTGTGAATTCAATTGTCAAGCGATTACTTTAAGAATCTTCGTGTAGAGGGTTTAGGGAAAAAAATTACAGAGAAACACTTCAGTGACTTGGCAGAACTGCAGCGTTTCACGCATGGATGACCTGTACGGTTGACTGGTTTTCGGTCGCGTGCGCGTATTCTCGGACGAGAGAAAAGACGAGGATACAGAAAAGGCATCAGACTCTGTAGTTAATATTATCTTACTTTAACAGAGCCACATGCTGGTGCCCTTTCAGTCTGGGTGGGAAATTAAGTCTTAGCGCATTACATTGTAATTGAAACTAAAAGGTACGCGCACGCGCGCCGGTGTGTGTGTGTGTGTTTTGATTCAAATGTTCTTCGTTTTGTGTTATACGACTACTTACCTTATAACTCAGAAAAAAGTTTGCAGCCTGTCAACAAACACTGAAAACTTATTTAAGTTTTGTTTCGTGTAGCCTTCTTCATTTCAGTTTCGAAATAAATTTACAACTCAGAATGGCACACCATATATAATGCATTTTTTTAATTTCACTTCTCAAGAAGCTAAACCTTTGTCAGACTCATCACCTTATTGTCCACTTCATTCATTTTACAACGACTTTATAATTATTAGAAAACAAATCTTTTTCTGCCTTTTAAACTGCTTTTTTAACATATCCATTTATCCATTTAAATAGAACAAAGATCCGGGAAATTGAGGTCTGCTCTAGAGATCGATATTTATGCCAGAGAATTAATCGGGTGATGAGTTGGTTAGAGTCCAACAGGACACTGTAAATGGAACTTTTTGAATGGAATTATCTAGAAAAAATGGCAAGCAAGTAGTAAGACGCTGCGCTCCACCATATTTCTTGCTCAGAGGGAAAGAAGACACAGATGCAAGTGTCTGCTTCTTGCCTTTATTTTCACAGGCGTTTTCCGGTGGAGGAAAAAAGAGCAGGACAGATTGTAACCGTGCGGTTTTGTGATGGGCACCAAGTGGGGCCCACTTTGTCTCCCGCTATCAGGGTGTCTAGAGCCGCAATGGCTCGGAAATAACCTTCACGCCTCACATAAGGGTGATAGATAGGGGTATAATTACGATGGGAGATCAGGCCCTGTCTACACCGCCTGCACGCGCCGACAACGCCAGCATGGGAGACGCTGCGAGATTTGTCAACGGGCTGCCTCAGACGGTCCCATCGAAAATTGATTCCTGAAATATTGATGAGCTCTCTCTTGCTACAATTTCCGCCCAAGACATAACAGGCGCTCCACGATCAGGCGACGTGGAGGCGAAAGAAAAGAAAGATAAGGTATGAAATGTTGACTTCCTGTGGCGGGGCTGTTTTGCCGGCATGCGCCACCTGCCGGCCATGCGTCAATTATTTGCCCTTGCTAGGAGGTGTTTGCGCTGCAGTGATGGCTTCACCAGCCACTGGCTTTAGCTAGCAATCAAAACAAAGCACCGATCTTTCACAGTCCTAGCTATTTTTTTCTTTTATAATTTCTTTTCTTTGGCCCCCTTCCCGCTTCACGTCTTCCTACCCTGCTCATATATTCAACGCTCATTGAACCCTTTCCCTCCTCCTTCCTTGCATTGTTTGTACTTTCATTCTTATCAGCTCTGTCCGAGAACTGCAGTAAACTGAACAGGTCTGGAAGAATTGAAAACAAACAGTTTCTCTAATACTTTGTAGACACTGCTGAATCAACAATTTGTCCAATGAAAAATTATCAGCATGAGAAACAGCAATTATTACAAGAAAATATCAATGCTTTTTGAGCACTGTTCGATACAGCCTGCACTTTTAGCCGATTCGGTTCATGACCGAACAAGATATGGCTTTCTACTGCATTTACGCAGTTCTATGTTGAACTGCATCAGACACCCAGCAGGACAAAAGAGATCCCATGTACTGGTAGGACATGTACACCTTGATAGTATATCATATCAGAGTTTGTTGGGAACAGACAGGCTTCACTTAACTTCGTATACCGGTGATGTGTGTGTCCTGACGACTGTCACAGTCTGAATTAATGTTCATCTTTGTCAGATGCTGTGTGCAAAGCTGAAGACTAAGCGTGATTGAGCGATTTCAGGAACATTTCAGGCAGACGACGAGCGAGAGACAAAATAACAAACAGGAAAAAGAACAGGCAGTCTCTGCGGCAGACAACAAATTAAAGGAACAGACGAATGAACACACTGTACGGCTGACAGGTAGGCATAAAGGTGGGGAGGGGAAAAAGGCGTTTTGAATAACCAAAACATTTTAACGTAAATAGTCTGATTAAGAAAGAACTATAATTATATAACTATAATTATGCCGCCATAGTTTAATTCACGTTTTCTCATTCCCGCGCGGGTTTGATTAGATCTGGTGCAAAGCGTACAGATTCTGCCAGGATTTTCTAGTGAACTCTTCTGTAATGTATGACTAGAATTAATGTGCCTTGGTGGTCCGTGTCGTAGTTGTAGCTCATGTATCAGTTGTAACACCTCGAAAAACTCGTTTCTGAATGTTAGGGATATATCCATCAGAAGTAGCTCTAGCGGTGACTGCGAACGTAAGAATGCCAATATGCAGTGCACCGCAGCTAACTAAACGTTAGCCAAACGGGAGCTGCTCATTCTCACTTTGGTGATCTCATGACAGCAATAAGCTCAGTGAAGACACACCTTCAAGACACTCATCGAGACGTGTGCTGCCATAACGAGGCATCTAATGTCTGGACCCACCTGGGCTTGGACGGGTTAGATGTAATTCATCAGTTTTAACACAGTTATCGACAAGAGTAGCCAAGCCAAACTTGTGTTAAACCTTTTGGTGTTTTTCACGTGCTCATTGTTTATTTTCTTTTACACATGCAAACGACTCAGCATGTCTCTTGTTTATTTAAATCTGCATGTAAATCTGACTTACAGTGTCAATAATGTTAAAATTGTTATCCTGAAAGTTGCCACGCCCCACGCTCCGTCTTAGGACAGAGTTCAGAGACACCAGCGCGGTTTCCCATAAATATACATACAATGGGTCAGAAGTCCCTTCGGCGAAAAGCTTTCCTTTCTAAGAAAATATACTCCTTGATTGTGCTTAATGCTTCTCTTGACTTTTGCATCCAAAGCAGCTGACTGATTCCAGAGCCAGTGTAAGCCAGCACACAATTGGCAAGTGATCTTACAGCGAAGATCAAAGCTCAGAAAAAACAAACAAACAACAACAAAAACAAACAAAAATAAAAAACCCCGATTGAATCTGGCAGAGCCTTTGAGCGCAAGTGAATGCTGCATGTACTCTCTTAACATGACAGAAACGAGAAAATGTGGTGGCTAAACAATGAGGTCATTTTGCATTGATGTGACTGGTTTCCTGCGTTTTTTTCCCGGGCAGTACTCAAGAAAGGAGGCCATGGCTGCAAGAGCCTGATGAAGAAAGATACGTTCAGCACTGCTGTGTATGCAGTATTTATCGTGGAAAATAGTCTATGAAAGAAATGTTTCATTACATCGTTTTCCAACAAACAGAGAAAATATCATACCCACCTATGCAGGCAATACTTGGTCAGCAAAGACAGACAAAAAGGACCGTCATTTTACAGTCGTTATTTCAAAACAAAGAGTTCAAAATAACTGCGGCCAGTTTCTTTATGTAAAAAAACAATTCAGTGTAAACATTACTTTCTTGAACACGCTACGCGTTTCGTTGTGTCTGATGTAGTAGTAACGAAGAGGATTGTTTTGTGAAAATTCCGCCGTTGCGGATGACAAAAGTTAGAGTTAAAATCTCAAATATTTTGACACCATAAACAATTACAGTTAGAGGATTTTCGACCCCCACCCCCAAGTCCTTGAGGTGTGTAGATTTTGTTCTTTAAAGAATGAATTATTATGATTTTATTTTAATTAGCATTTTGGGTGGTTGTGGGAAAGTGCATTTTAAAACAAAGCTTCAACGATTGCGTTATTTACTGTTTAGATTTTTTGACAGTTATGAGGTGTCATGTATAGGTGATCAAGATAAATACTACCCGGAAGCCTCACAAGTTACCCCGATGCTTAGCGATGTTAAGGGTTTCAGGGGAGGTAAGAACCTCAGACGTGCAGGCTGATAGGAGGCGCCACAGCCTACCCTCCAGTTTCATGAGCACATAAGCACATCGGTAATCTGTCGTGCAGAACATGGTTCTTTTCCCATTTCGGTGTCTCGTACGCACAAACGACCGGCGTGTAATGGAGATGAAAACACGGAGCACCAAGGCGCATTACTCTTAGCTCCTCGCTGATCCCAATCAAACAGGCGAAGGCTCATTAGTGCCCTGCATTTGGCTGGCCGGGAACTTTGCATGAGAAATTTGTCAATGTCGGAGGTCAGGCTGCGCCATCTTCACATGGCTGACATGGCGAGGGCGCGAGGGTCCCCAGCCGAAGCCCTGTTCTCTGATTTCCATTCAATTAGTGGGCCGAATCTTAAGAGAATTGTAAAACCAGCGGGCCCTGGAGTGTGCCAGCGATGGCCTTTTTGCTTACGGCATAAATGGAACTTGATAAACCGGAAGTCCGTTTTGAGACCTGGTGGCATGAAAAGATCCATAAGCCCATACAAACCCCACGAACACACGCAATCAACCGAGCACACGCACAGATATGCATATAACTTGATGTGCACTCTTTCTGTGGCGCGCGCACGCACACACACACACACATGCACACAAACAAACACACCATTGGCATATATATATATATATCAATACACAAGGACGCACGCACGCATGAGTGTATGCACAAGCATAGAAGCTCTGTCTCGCGCGCGCACACTGCGCATGAACAGCATGCTCATATTTACTCAGACGAGCGCGCACGGACGCGTTTACACGCACACTCTCACACACACGTGTGTTAATTGTTACTGCAAGCACACAAACACAGAGATACATGCACACGTGCACATAATGCATATACAAGTACACGCACACACGCACACACAGGCTGCGGGGTGGAGCAACAAGCAGATCGATGATGCAGGGAGGTGGGCATGGGGACTCCGATCCGCCTCCCCACCCCCTACCTTATTCCCACAACTTCCCATCATAAACGGGTGGCTCTTTGCTATCGTTAATTAAGGCAATGGGGCTCGGTAATTTAAAGTGTTTTAATACGGGCCCACCGCCTTTTAGAAGATTTCCCTTGCTCGTTGGCTTAATCTGATTGTGGATCGGCTGCTTTCATTGATCTGCTGAATCGCAAAGCAAACACATGCTCCGCACTGCCGCCCCGCATTGCTCGAAATTGTGTCAAGGCGGAGTTTCCTCC
The DNA here is from genome assembly GCA_004794575.1 of Lanistes nyassanus. Lineage (NCBI taxonomy): Eukaryota > Metazoa > Mollusca > Gastropoda > Architaenioglossa > Ampullariidae > Lanistes > Lanistes nyassanus. The sequence continues at coordinate 23,141 of SMGT01002346.1, read as the reverse complement.
CTTTGTTAACAGCGCAAGCCGACCTCTGACCCGCCTAATTGCACCAATCGCTGGCGTATCTCGCAGCCGCGTGCAGTGCAGTGAATGTGGGAGACGGTTGAGGCTGGTACGGACAGCGGACTGGGAGATATGGGGAGGGGAGGTGTGTGTGGGCCGATGTGAGAAGGACACGGTGTTTCCACGCCAGAAGAACCCCGTCAGAATGACTTTGACTATCACACGCCGGCACAACTCCCCCATCCCCCTTAAAGGCAAAACTTTCGCCACAGAACTTTTTGAACGATTTTTTTTTCGTTCTGCAAGTGCTTCTTCCGCTGAAAAGAAGAGGCTTGGTTTTCTTCTGATCTTCTGAGACTGCATAAACTTCGTGTAGCCGTTATCACGTGCGTATTTTTCCCATTTTAACTGTTTTTTAATTGTCTTTTATTTGTTTTTGTGAGCGAGGCTTCGTGACATGTCGAGTAGGCTGTCTGGGGGATATCCTTAATTCCTGAGGTCCTCAGTAAGCCGATAAAAAGTAACTTCAGCTTGCCAAATTCTCATCTCCAGACATCTTCAGACGACAGCAGTAAGCTGACAGAACTCCACAAATTTATGCCTTCTTCAGAACAACAGATTGAAGCACATCCATAATCCAGCACAGCGTCAACGGCTGCCATTATTTGCAGCCAGTAAGGTGGGTAGAACTTTTCCTCCCATCAGAGCTTTCACTCACGCCGCGCAGATTCAAAGGAAAGGCCATTTCAAAACAAACGTTGGTCACTGAGGTGTTTCTTTGCAATTTATGCTAAACCAGCGAGCAGATGAGAGCAATATTTTCTTTCTTCCCTAGCTAGCGTGTGGTGTGTTCAGCTAGCCTGTGGTGTGTTCACCTAGTGTATGGTGTGTTCAGCTAGCGTGTGGTGTGCTCACCTAGCGTGTGGTGTGTTCATCTAGCATATGGTGGAGGACATCATCAGACAGCAGTTGGAAGGGAGCCGTCACCCACTGCACGTGCAAAAGGTGACGTCACTGATGCTTCACTTGCGTATTGATGACACTGACTCCTGCAACACGACGTCCTCTGACGTCAGAGTACCCGGTGTCTCACAAACTTCGCTAAAACTCAGCTTCGGGATCGACCAGATTCTCGATTCCGGGCTCACCTCCTCCAAGTGGACGCCTCTCAGACACGCGGAAACAGGAAGCTGTGTAGCTGCGGCTAAGCAGTGCGCGAAATTACGTCACAAGAACAGCAGTACTGGTACCAGAAGAGAAGGGATTAAGGCTCTTGACCTTCACAAGAAGTTGGAAAATTCGTCAGGAAGATGCAGGACAACTCTTGATACTCGTGGCAGATGTTTTCAAGAGTCAGAGTTCACAAGACAAGGCGACGCGTTTCAAGAATCTTCGTCGACTGGGACCAGATCCACGATCTTTCAGTATGGCGTCTTCGCCCGCCATGATGACGTCATGCTGGGAATGTCGGGTCAGGGTGGCCCCGTGACTCTATTTGGTCAGAACGAGGCGGCCAGCAGCATGTCTGATGTTCTCAGGGGAGCCGGAGCAGCACCATGGGCTCAACACGGCCCGTTTCTATGGCTACCGACGCAAAGGGACAGGTTTGGAGGTAATGTAACATTAACATCGTCGCGTAGCAATGTGCTGTCAGTCCGTCTGTCCTTCTTTCCTTCCTTCCTTCCTTCCTTCCTTCCCGCGGGCACCAAGGAAAAAAATACAGACTGTGACAGGAGTCGCAAGATAGTAGTTAGGGACACAATACACTATTGTCTGTCTGAAAATGTCAAGTGTCGTTATGGACACAGTACACTATTGTCTGTCTGAAAGTGTGAAGTGTCGTTATGGACACAGTACACTAGTGTCTGTCTGAAAGTGTGAAGAGTCGTTAGGGACACAATACATTATTGTCGGTCTGACAGTGTCAAGTGTCGTTATGGACAAAACACACTATTGTCTGTCTGAAAGTGTGAAATGTCGTTATGGACACAGTACACTACTGTCTGTCTGAAAGTGTCAAGTGTCGTTATGGACAAAACACACTATTGTCTGTCTGAAAGTGTCAAGAGTCGCGTGCGTAACTTTATGACTCAGCATTCCTGGGCACACAAACTTCTAAACTTTTCTCTACTGTCTCTCACACACAGCAACGTGTAGAAGCATGGGCATTGATTCTCTTCTAGGTACCAATTAACCACTAGATTTCTTCTTCCAACCTTGTGTAACATCTGCGAGGCCACAGATAAAAAGTTTAAAATAAACAAAACTACAGCAAGAATAAAAACAAACAAAAAACTAGAATACAATTAGAAGCTAGTGATAAGGACTTACACATCGCTTAGCTGCCCGAAATTGTTAGCTCTTGCCTTTCCCGGAAGTCTGCGGGGTACCAGAGTTTTAATTACTGCTGTCACGATCACAGTGATTACTATACAGTTACTGATGTCACAATCACAATCATTATTACTTCTGAGTCACATCTTTCGCAATCACAGTCGTTACAACTCATGCAATCACTACTGTCACAAACACAGTCATTACAACTCATGCAATCACTACTGTCACAATCACAGTCATTACAACTCATGCAATCACTACTGTCACAATCACAGTCATTACAACTCATGCAATCACTACTGTCACAATCACAGTCATTGCTGTCATAATCATAATCTTTTTAAGTCACTGCTGATTTCTAAATCAGAAAGAAATAGAAGTTCATAACTAAGTTTTGTCTCAAGTTTTTCAGCAATGTAACGACTGACTGAACAGTTTAAATAAGGTTAATGTAACCAGGAGATTCAGTAGGATATATTTCAGCTACTCAAACTGCCAACCAATCAGCCAACAAAAGAGAATGAATGAATGAATCCTTCTCCTGTTGTTACACCATCAAAATTAAGATTTCTTTAACAAGCCCGTAGATGAGCAGAACAACGTAGTACTCGCGGATGTTCAGTATAGGTTCTCATGTAACATCTCATGGGAGAAAGATGTCTGGATCCTTCTAGTTTGACATGTCTCGTGGTTGTGCCAAACGAGATCAGGTTTCATGGACATTTGTCTCACTTTGTCACATGTACCTGCAGCCACACGGCGAGCTGGCCACCCGTACCAGAATCGCGCGCCACCCAAGCGACAGATGCCACGGACGGCGTTTAGCCGCCAGCAGATCGTGGAGTTGGAGAAGCGCTTTCACTGCCAGAAGTACCTGGCCTCCGCCGAGCGCTCGGCCCTCGCCAAGCAACTCAAGATGACGGACGCACAGGTCAAGACGTGGTTCCAGAACAGACGGACAAAATGGAGGCCAGTTTTGTTATTACAAGCATACGAAGAAAGACAGTTGGGGTGGGGGAACAGCAGGGGAGAAAATGAGAGGCTGGATGGTGGTCAACCTATCAACCGCTTGAAAAAGTCATTTATTTACATGTTTGTCTTTATTTCTTTCCCTCTGTCTTTCTGTCCTTTTCAGGTCAAATTTCTCTTTCCTTCTTTTTTTTCATTGTCTTGTTGACGACATATCTGCTGATCTGCCTTACGTCATTTTGTCTCATTTTGTTTTAAGTCCATGTGGCTTTCCTTCAAAATATTCGTACTTTCGCTTATTTTACTTCCTTGGAGTTGTACAATAACAACACAAAACGCAACGTGTTACAGGAGACAGACAGTCGAGGAAAGGGATATTGAGCGCCATACTGCACAGCAATTTTTCGTTCATCTAAGGGCGGATGGACACAAATCCGTATGCTCTCCTACTTGTCTGCCACTGACTTTATCCACGTATGGTGAAGAGACATGTAATAAATGATGTCACACTACCTACCTACTAAATACCTACCTACGCATGTATGTATGTGTATGTATGTATATGTATGTATATATCTGAAAACAATGTCAGATCCACACAGACCACAGATAGGACTAAGTGACAAGACTGAGTGACCGGATTGCTTATAAACTGTCTGACACACACATTACACCCGCTTATTATTCGAGAATAGCGAAACTTTCCGAGAAGGACTCTCAGTTTAAATGCTATTACCATGAGAGACTCTGGTTTAAGTCTAAGACACAAAACATAGCGAGTCATCGAGTAGGATTGGCTGGATTCAGATACGCTCTGCAGCATTCGTTGTACACACGTAATGGCTCTCAGCTCTTGGATTTTGCTTTTGTTTGTTTTTTTTTTTTGCTTTTTTTTTGGGGGGGGGACAATGTGACTTTGACAGTGAGCCTTATCTTAACAAGAGTTCTCTGTTTCCACAGAGTGAGATGTAATGAGAATACAGAAATGTAATAAAAATATACACAACACGAGCATGTTTCTGAGACGTTAAAAATGTGAAAGGTTTGGCCCCACCTTCCCTTCCTTACCTATCTATCTATCAAACTATCTATCTATCGAACTATCTATCTATCTATCATCACTCTCTCTCTCTCTCTCTCGCACACACACATGAGGAGAAACAGGAAAGAAGGGCTTGACTCGCGTAGGCGTGTTCAGTGCCGTTTATATAACGTAATGAGAACGTTTTTAGAATCTAAGAGCTTATTAGAGGCATAGATCGACATACGAGATTGAACAACTAAGCAAGTATAGAAAATAAAAGGGATATAGACAGCATATCAACATGCTGCAACAAGGCACCAGTGAAGTTACTTCAAAATAAGCCAGCGACTTCAGGTAGAAGATCACACGAGATTAACCCAACCAAGAACACCCACAAACGAGACGGATCACTGCATCAAAACGGGCGTTTACGCCAAGAGGAAACAGCCGGATATATTTCGCAAATGCCGAAAATTCTCCCATGCTCCCTGAAACCATTTGGCCAACACGATTAAACTTGACGTTGTTCCACGACATTAGCTGCAATTGCTTTTTCGTCTGTTAATCAGTCCGTTAACATATTGGCCTATTGATTAATTTTCCTTAAACGAGTAAAAAAAATTCTTTGCATCCGTGTACTTGTAAGAAATGAAAAGCACGAAAAGTGAAAAAATAACTGCTGTTTGTCTTGCATTTATTTGACGGCAGCAGTCATGCACTGCAAATGAAACCGTCTGTGTTGAAAACGAAGTGCGCACTTTGTCATAGACTTTAAGTTCCCCCCCGCCCCACCCCTTGCTTGTGCTGTCTCTGTTTGAATAACTGTTCTAATACTCAGTTCCCCAACTGCTTCGCCGCATCTATTAAGAAGATGTCTTCCTAGAAATGTGTTTCTTCTGAAGCACCGATGTGGAGACCCATCCGACACATATACTCAGCACGAGTTGTTGGCTGGTTTGTGAGGAACGTTTCTCCACCTAGCGGGAAAGTTTCTCCACCCAGCGGAGAAAGCCATAAAAATATCAAGATGGCAGAGGATGGACAGTGGGAGTACACTGAGAATCCCGCCTCCCGGTCCTTGTAAATACGTGTCATACAGAAGACGCTCTAGCTTCCTAACTTCTTCTAAGGTTGTCTAGCTCAGTATTAGCGCGTGCTTGTCAGTGATGCAGAGGTCCTGGGTTTGGATCCGGTATCCGGCGCACGCGCTTTCTGTGCGCGTGGCATCTGTTTACATGACTAGCTGTCGGGGCTTCACCACCATCTCCCCGTCACTTAGTTGGTGAATAGACGTTAAAACAAAACAAAAATCTTGCTCCTTGTGTGTCTTTTCTTATTCTCCGAAAATGCTGAATGATTTCCCGTGGACGCAGAACATTACACTCTGCTATATATTTAGTACTTCAGACCTACGAAGAACCTGTGCGAAATCACCGCGAGGTGGAAGCACTTTCCCTCCCAAATCAACAACAACTACGAAGAACCTGCATCACCCTCGTGGTAGGTAGGTATTCCACCACGAGACCACCGAGGTACTTGGCTCCAAACCTCGAAGGGAACCATCTCAAATGGAACATTCCATTACCCTGCTCACCTGAAAGATTAAGATCTAATCAGAGTACGTATTATCTCTGAACATACAAATCAACTCTCTGCCTTTTATCAGAACAAATGACTGCTACTTGGAGTGAAAAAGTAAGAACAACAGGTTATCTGCACCACGTTTTTAACAAATACAGATACAGTCTACGTTTCGGGCCACTGGCCTGTAGTCAGGACAAGAAAGAAAAAAAGGAAACACAAAACAAAGCAATTCTCTCTTTGTTTCGTGTATTTTGACAACAACAACGAGACAGTAAACAGAACAATACAACAACGAGGACGAAACAGAAACGAGAAAGAGACAAAAACAAGAATGAATTAGAAACGAGAAAGAGACAATAACAAAAAAAAGGAGACAGAAACGAGAACGAGGCAGAAACAAGAATGAAACAAAAACGAGAAAGTAATAAAAACGAGAAAGAGACAACGACGAGAACGAGATAAAAAAAAAGAGAACGAGACAACAAAGAGAACGAGAACAAGGAGAGATGGGGGGTGGTGAGGGGATCAAGAAGAGGAAGGAGACAGATAACGCAAATGCTGTAGAACTGCAGCAGCAGAAACAGAAGTATAAAGATGATGGACAAGAAAATGGCGATTACGTCTCTAGAATGGAATCTTTATAGGCCACAAAAAGGGGGAAAGAGTGTAGCAGGAGAATGGAAAGCAGACGAGAGACGGAGAAATTAATAATAGAAAAAGAACTAAGGTTCGTCTTTTAAATCTGCCAGCTCGGAACACTCATCAACTTAATCAGCGACTAAACTAATATATCCTTTTCTGCTCGTTCGAGCGAGGGGTCCCCGGGGGCCTGTTGATTCAATTTCTGGGTCGCTTGGAGCTTTTCCAGCGGCCGTCGTCTTTGGCGCGCTTCTGAGACGGTGGCCTCGACAAATTAGTGCGTGTTCTGGTCCGGCAATTGCAGGCCCCGTGCAGGCGTCGATGATGCGGCAAGAACCACAGGAAGCCATTGGAAACGGCCGCGGAAAGCCTTAATGAAACGCCTAGACCACGGGTAGCAACAAAAAGTCCAGGCACCGCTGCTAACGAAAAGGAGGAACAGCGCAGACATGAAGGGAGCGTGACAGAAGGAAGAAGCCATCGAGACAGGAAGAGGAAGAAGAGAGGAGATGGAGAGGGAAAAAGGCTGGAAGAGAGAAGACAGAAATGGGTAAGGGGAGGGAAAGAAGGATGGGGGATGAAGGTGAGAGACAGAGGAAAAAAGAGAAGGATGTATTAGGAAGGAGGATAGGATGACAGAAGGAGAAGAGGGGTAGTCCTCCTGATTCCTATTTTCTCTTCCACTTCTTCTGTCTCTCTGTCATAAGGTATTCCTTGCTGGGGGGGGGGGGAGAATGTGAGAGAGGTGTGGATAGATAATATGGGGGATAAGACAAACTGAAGAGGGTCGGGGAGAGGTTATTGGTCATCATAGCGAGAAAATCCCAAAGTAATCCCAAAAGGAAATGACTGAAGTGGGACGCGGGTCTGAAATTCCCACTGACTTAGGGCACACATGCATAGACCACCTTTCATCCCGCTTGGCTTACGCTCGCGGACTTGTAACTCATACTTGAACTTATGCATAAAAACAGACGTCCTACCTAACACCAAACCCCAACCCTAACCCTCATCCCCCTTTACAAAAAATCATAAACTAATAAGAGTGTCGAATCTGGGACTTTTTAACCGGGAAACCCAATGTCCTTACCACTGAGCTATCGATCACCACGAACCGGCCTCTTCACTGCAGCTTTAAGTGAAGCTGTGTAGAGGTCATGGTTTGACCTATAATTAACTGTTGTTGTGGTTAGTAATTTGTACACAGCGCATACGTGCTCGAAGTCGGTGAGAATTGCAAACTCGCACGCAGGACTGACGGAGCTGAGAGACCAACTCGGTACTTCTGGTTTTTTTAGGCTAATTCTGTCTCAAACTCCAGTTCGAAATCCAGTCAAGTGAGCTGTGGGCAGTAAAACAAATTGGAAATGCATGGTTCACGACCATATAACTGGTCGAGAAAGGCTGTTCTCCTGCACATGTGTCTGAACAGCCTGTCAGATCTCTTATTCATGATGGGATAGTCGCAAACACAAATATAGACAAGTTACCAGGTTCCCATATGAGTAATCCTGACCTTGACTTTCTAGAAACCGGGAATTCCCTGCAAAAATAAAAGCGTCTATTGGCTGAAATAATCACATGAAGCCGTATTTGGAAGTTGGAAATAGAGGGACTTGATCACGTCCGACTTCTGGGAACATGGTTTAAAAGCAAGACAGGCTGAAATATAGGTCGCCTACCAGTAAGCCATCAAGATTAATTACACGAACGAGCAAGCTTTCTATTGTGTGTTATGAAGGCAGGACACCACACCCTTCCATATACACACGCGCGCGCGAGCGCACCCATACAGAGATGGCATCTGTGACCGGTCCGCACCTCCTTGTAACTCTACCACAGTGAGTGAGGCATCTGGGGGAAACTGAAGACAAACTACTGATATAACAGGATTTCTTAACCGGTCACACTTGACAAAATTCTCATCGAAGTGTTCTTGACCTTCACATAAAAGCTGCAGGCAGACTTGTTACTTGAGATAAGAGTCAAGTATACCTGTACAAATAAAATCAGGTGTACTTCTCCCTCCATGTCTTGATCCAGCGACAACACAAAATATTTGACCAGCTCGTGAATGTGACTTCGCCGTATGGCGTGTCTACATACTGGTCCTTTACCTTACAGCAAAGTTTCTTGGGGTGCGTTGCTTGAGGAAGTAATTGTAATCAAAAATTTGGCTTTATGCATATTTGCGTTTACGCGAAAAAGGAAAACTATATTTTCGCGCAGTGAGCGCTGAAGCAGTAATCTGCTCAGTGACTATTCTGTCTTCACCAAGAGAATTTCGAGATGACGGGTATATTTACTTTTACTTTTACATTTACGTTTCGCTGCACACAGCAGCATGACACTAACACAGAATCCCTGTATTGCATTTATAGCGTGCAGTTCACCACTTCTCAAAGCTGCACAAGCCACGGCGCAAACACAGATAATGGCAATGTCCCGAGAACCACCCATGCTAATTAGCCGTTAACAAGGCAGACAAAGCAATACCTCAGTTAGCTATCTGGTTCCAAACGGCTTGGCGCAAAAAATGCCCCAAGGAGGCTAGGCAAGCAGCCCGCCCGAGCAGGGGGGCTAGTTCATATTCAAAAATCTCCATCAATTAACTTTATGGAAATGGCTGTCTTGTGCAAATAAAATCAAGCCAGTTTGTCCAGCCACTCTGGGAGTATTGCCTTGCAATTGCTCGCACTTGTCGATTAGCGCCGGGGCTCAGAGGATGCTGATGAGAATGAATATGTAGGTAAGTCGCTCGCCGCGTCACGTGGGAGGCAGACTGGCACTTCCGGTCCACCCAGTCGGCGACAGCGCTGTTAGCGGACGAGTCGGGGCTAACTTTGCTAGTAGGCCGAGTCAAGTTAGGTGTCAGCAATGTCCGTCCGTCCGTCCGTCCGTCCGTCTGTCTGTCTGTCTGTCTGTCCGTCTGTCTGTGTATGTGTGTGGGTGCACGCGTGGAGACTATGTAAGTGGCTGTTTGCCTGGTTTTCTGTCTGCCATCTTACCTCGTTTCTTTTCTTTTTTTGTCCGTCCGCCCGCCCGACCGACCGCCCGACCGCCCGCCCGTCCGTCCGTCCGTCCGTCCGTCCGTCCGTCTGTCTGTCGGTCGGTCAGAGCAGACTCATCATTGCATTAACCAGGCCTTATCCTGATTGCGTAACCCTTATTTCATATTCATCATTTTTGTTATACGTTATTATCAAACTAAACCTCATTTCATTCAGTCTCTGAGATACATCCTTTATCTAGATATAAAATGTTCGCAGGTGAATATTTTGTATCGAGCTGTCAGGATTTCAACATTTCAGTAATTGTCACACATATCACGTTTTCCACTTCTAAATTTAGTCTAAACGTTATTATCAAACACAGAACAATCCACGACTGATCTATAGCTGACAAAGACTCTGTTACGAAACAAACCGTGTACTGCTTGACAATGATTTATACCAATGGATACACTTGGGCTTAATTTAGCTGTCCGTTAAAGATGCCTTCTTTCAAACAGATGTTTCTGTCCAGCGCGTTGCACTTCTTCACCACCTACGTTTCAGCAAACTGTATTTGTTATTGTTAAATTCCGCAGACTTTAAGGTTGCATTTTGTGGATTCTACAATTGTTTTCAATTACTTTCAGTTGTAATTGCGTGGGAGTGTCATAAAACAAGGTTGCGAGTGACAAACAAATCAAGGTTGCAAGATCGGGAAAAAGAGGATGGGGTTTCTATATGCATTCGAACTTATTCAAGAATTGCGACAGGACCGGAGTTTGAAGCATCTAGTGAATACTTTCATGCTACACTTTATTTGGCTCCGTGATATTGACAGATGCGTGGCATTAATCTCTGTACGCGGGTCCTCGCTGACAAAGTTTTTGTATCGACACAATTCATCCATTAACGTCAATTTCACCTATACCAGCGACGCATTTCGTGCTTGCTATGTCCAGTGTTCTTGTCAAAGAACAAGGAGAGATATGTGCAAGATGGAGTTAGCCTGCTTTTAAAATAGATTTAGCTTTTTTCAATTAGACGTAACATGAATTTTTAATAAATATACTTTGAAAGAGTGAATAGACCTTTGTTTTTCTGACTACATTTTAGGAAGTTAATATGCTTTATAACGAACTCTTAAATAGACCTTAAATCATTTTCTATAAGCCATCTCCTAGGTTTAGTAAGGGTTACCTCTCTCGTAAAGTCTCGTCATTCACGTAGTATCTTACGCGAGGAATCGTTTAACGTTTGCTGTAAGTTACTAATATATCACCATGTTCTGTCGAAGTAAAGGTTAAAAGTTATTTTGACACACTTGGTCGGTGGGTAAACTTTGTCAAAGGCGCTGCCTCCATCTGACTGGCTTTCCCTTCAACAACCCTGTACGGTCAAGTACTCGTTTAGAGTTTGGTAAACCTCAGACTTTGGCTTAGCTGAACTATAGTCTGTGGGTAACTTTCGAGGAGGAGGGGAGATTTGTGCCGCTACTAGCTATAGACTGCGTGTTCAGTCAGCGACATTGGTAATCACCCTTTGTTGGCTAACCGAGACCACAGACCCCAGTGCTCTAACCGCGCATCTATCGATCTGTCAAAAAGTCCTCTGCTATACGCTATAGCGGTGTTGAAAAATTCCCCTTGCTTGCCTGGCAGAGGATAGGGCTTTTCTTTACAGGCAAAATGTGTTGCACAGGGGAACCATTTTCAGGCTGGGAAGAGGGAAACAGTAGGACGCGCAACACGGCGTTTCATGACAAAACAGCCCAGTGGCCCCAGCTTCCGGTTACTGACCAGAATTTAGTTCAAAATACAAAATTGCTGAAGGTAGAGATTAAAGAAGAGAACTTAGAACTTTGAATTTGAAGAGAGAGAGAGAGAGAGAGAGAGAGAACAGCGCCCCCAGTAAAAAGCGTGTCAACATCCGCTTGAGGCCGTATTTCCGTGAGACAAAATGGCGCCTCCAGTCCCCCAACGCAGTCAGTGGCAGCAGAGCACCACACCGTCTCTCTTTGGCCGTCAGAGCTCCCCAGAGTGTCATGAACATAAAACCCATAATTGTCATATCTCGCTTCTTCGAGCTGAATATCGCCGGCGAATTTATCTTCCTCGTGTGCATTCTTGTGGAATGACCCGCCATAAGCTCCGAACCATCCACTGTGCTTCCTTTTCCCTCCGAAAATAAAAAGCCTGAAACAAAACTGCTTTGCCCCCACAGACGCACGTGACAGTCAGATCACACGCGCTTGCGACTAAATGTTTTATGCAACAGCTGATGACGCAAAAGAAATGGATCTTCAAGTACGTATGTGCAGTACAGACTTTACAGACAAAGGTACCTTCCTTCGCGAAACTTTCCACGTGCATTCAATGTGGACATGCGCGAACGCATGCGCGTGAGCACACGTGTGCCCGTGCCTGGCAGCGCGATTCACCCGACCGTGAAATGCGTCTCTGGGTGCTTCCCTAGGAGGGGAGTGTGACTAATCAGATTGCTGCAGCTCCATAATTTTAAGCTTCGTCCGTCGCAAAAGTCTATGTTTATTGTCTTTTTGATTACAGTAAAAAGAAAAGAAACAATGAAAGAAAAGAGAAATGTTAACTAACTGAATAACAAGATTACCAGTATTTCAGCGTGTTTGTTTGCGTGCGGACGCCCGTCCTGCGTAGTTTTTTTTATTGTGGCTAAAATACAAGAATCAAACAAGTGACTGGTGCTTGGAGTGAATCATGTGGTGACAAGAAGGAAACTGAAACAAAATAAATACTAAATACTAAATACTAAATACTAAATACTAAATACTAAGACAGATAATTACCACTTTATCACGACACAACAGACAACATAACCAACGAACGAACGAACGAACGAACGAACGAACGAACGAACGAACGAACGAACGAACGAACGAACGAACGAACGAACGAACGAACGAACGAACGAACGAACGAACGAACGAATTCGCGCGGCTCGGGCCCCCGTCCTAATACAGTCTACCCAAAGAATGACATAGCTCAGTAATACAGTATCCTTTACTGTATGACTATCCTTTACATATAAATGAGTGAGATTGTTCAACAATGAACTGGGATACCCCGGGCTTTCCTTACACGTCAGTCTAAGCTAGGTCTACACATAACTAACCGTACACGGTTTCTCCATCATCTTCTATGTACAAACAACAATTAATAATGCGCGCATATCTTGCCCAAGAGTTACTGGGTACAAACAGTGATTACCCGCAGAAAAAGCAAAAGACTTCACACTGACGTATCAGTTTGCACAGCAGTCTGTACCCTGGCTGCTCATCAAGGGCGACTTGATAGGACGTCTCCTTGCGGCGTCTTCTGTGGAAGAAGAGTTTCCCTTGTGGAACTTCTTACACCTGTCCCTGCCGACGCCCGAGCACAACGTCTCCGAGGATTAGTAGGTGATTATGCGCTGAACTCACACCTAACACACGGTGTGACACTCACGCCAACCCTTGACTTCTCAAATCTGCGCACACGAGTTTGCTCCCTTGGTAGGGCCTACTGCTCTGGATTGGGCCATTGCTTCTTACTCCAGACCATTGTTTCCATTTCTGTCAACTCAGTTACCTCCTTTACATTCCTAGTGCGAGATCACAGCGAGGTGGAAGCACTCTCTTTTCCCAAAACAACAACATCCGTCGCATTCCGCGATCTCTTGTTGCCCGTTTAGCACAGCTACTTTCTTTGGCAGAGGATAGCATGTCGAGGTAGTCTTATGCACAGTCGTCCGGCTGTGGCACACGGCAAATAACAATTGCAGCACAACAACTAACTGATGTAAAGGGCTAACGATAGGAACAATGAACAACTCAAGGCTCACAGTAGCAAAAGGCCTTCCAGTAAAGAAGTAGCTATCAGCTACCAGTAAAGACGAAGCGAAAGGGCGCTGCCAGTAAGCAAGATAGGGGAAAAGCCTGTAAACTTACAGTAATCCTATTAACAGCGGTAGGTGTACTAACAACACTGGGTAGCTTACAGTAAGAATGTTAACAGCGGTAGACGTGCTAACAACACTAGGTAACTTACAGTCCAAAAGTAGTCTTTTTATACATTCAGAATCAACCCTTTTCACGCACTATACCATTTACACAATCGCGTGATATTCCAATACATCAACTATCCAATCAAGACAGAAGACTTAACAACGCAGCTGGGGTTGTGACCTTAATTTTTCTCTGCCCCTTAGTCTCGAACCACAATAGCAGTTCACTTTGAACTACGTTCCAAGGCAAAGTGGCGAACATCACAACCATAAGACGCCATTGTGGGGCAGCTCTTTGCCCGCTATCCCTTGTAGCTCTCATCGTTAGCCTGGGCTTAACACCTATCGCCGCTGGGAACTGAAGAAACTCTACCACAGAGAAGTTGAGTCAACACCTTCCCTTGCCCTAACCCTACAACAGCAGTACGTATTCACACCTACAGGGTCCTGTCACCTCTGTCTCAGCTGGAAACATGTTGAAGGCTTACAATCTGAATAAACTATTAGTCTTTACCGAACACAACGTGGCAGTGAGCAAACTATTAGACAACAGAGAAAGTCAAAAAGTTAACGGGTGGTGGCATTATTGCTTCTTTAAAACACACACAGCATACACAGACAGGAAATACCTCCACTTATAAAACAATACAGGGGAAGAAAGAGAAGAGGACAGGACTAAACTATCTTCAAGATGGCTGCCGATAGGCATAACGCATGACAAGAAACCGGAAAGTGTTATGAGACAATCAAAACTACTATTTTATTGCTTCTTTGCCCTGTTTCCTGATATAACGATAATCAGACTAGCTATATAAGTTGTTTCCTGCCGTTGTTTACTTATGTACAGAAAAACTAAAGTTATGTTGATTTAAAAAATATTTTTGACTTCTCCTCTTATCGATAGAATTCCTATTGGAGCTTTGCGTGTAGAGTTTCTTTCCCCCAGACAACATCTCTGAACTGACCAGACTCTGAATTAACAGGAAATGCCTTTTCGGGGAAGGCGATAAAGAAAAAGCTTGGTGAACCCCGGAACAATTTCATTCCAACTTTTACATGCTTCCACGTAAGATCTTTTTTTTAAAAAAAGGTTAATTTGACCCAAGAGAAATGCAATAAATAACTAACAATTGTCGAAGGAAGCAGGACCAATAAAGCAATCTAAATCCAAACCGATTAAGCGGAGATAAGATAGACCTAGGGATAGACACAAACACACTGAGAGTTATCTCCCGTCTGTAACTGTTGATTATGGAAATTGACATGACGTGCAAACGCCACTCGGCTCATGGTCATCAATCATGGCTGCATGGTTCGTGCGCCTGTTTCATCGATCGGCAGCGACATGGGAGCAGAGACAAGGTTTGAAAGGATGGAGGGGAGGGAGGCAGAGAAAAAGAGCGATATTCCGGAATTTGCGAGCGCAGTATGGGAGCTAAGGGGAGAAATAGTTTGGAGGTGAGCGAAAGGGCTTGCCGTGTGTAATAGGACAATCGCTAGACACTGCCCGGGGGAGTGTTTGCGTGTTGCCAACAACTCCCGCCTCAGACGGCAAATGCTCGCAGAGTTAGCTCCCGCGAGAGGCGCGTGCCGGCCCGCCACTTTTGATCAATTACTTTGCGATGGAGAGCCGCTTCGACCTGCTTGACGCCTCGTCCTATTGCTTCACGGCTTCGCGGCCGAACCTGTCCTCGGCCATTTTGTGCGCAGCTTCTTAGGTGTCAGCTTGATTTGCGCATGCGTGGAGTCGTTACACCCAAGCCCCGCACGAAATGACTTTTCACGTGGCGATTGGACGAGGGCGCGACCTCTGTCGCTGCCGCTTTGTCTTGGCACAATCGTCTGATGAGCGCTCCGCAGAAGCGCGTCACTTCCGGTCCTAGTTGTCTGCTCCTGCCGACAGAACGTTACCACACGCACTTTGCGCACCTATTGGGACATTTCTGGACCAGACTGCACGAGAGTTTGTATACCCTTTACGCACACTGTTCGCACAAGTGACTGCGATGCCTGGTCAACTTATATGCCTAAACTTGTGAAATGCACGCACTGAGGCAAAACAAATTATACGATTAACATTAAGGTATTAAAATCTTAATAGTGTGAAACACAGAGATAAATAGAACCTGGGTCTAGGCAGTGGGACAGTCCAGAAGGTACCAAACCCCATTATGGATAAGACAAACCACCCCCAACTGCAAACATGGAGACAGCGCTGTACCACCGCCAGTTCAAAACACAGTAACCACGAAGATATTCACCTGCCTAATACACTCACCCCTCTCCAGCCAAGCTGCCTTAGTTGTATCATTTCCGTAGGTAAGCTCTGCTTCTGTTGCACCCTGCCGCCACGTCTCTCGCCATCAGCACCCCCTTCGCCTCACCTGTGGAACTCCCTCTCAGTCCCTAGCGCTCATGCGACTAGCAGACGTCTGGTCGCTCTTAATGCTCTTGCCTGCCTTTCTACGGCAAAGAACAATTCAAGATGCAAGTCACCACAACGGGGGACTTGAAAGCGCACAGACGATAACTAGGATGACGGGATCGCTTAGTGAAACAAGATGGTCACAGAACTCATCTAACTCATCTAATATAAGTTCTCTCCGCCAATTTGCTACTGCAAGAAGACTTTGGCACAAGTTTGTCAAACAGGAATATTTACAGATTGTAATATTATGTCGTGCAGTGGACGTCACGGCACCAATCTAAATGTAATATTATGTCGCTCCTGAATGGTCACGACACCACGAATGTAGCGTCATACAGGCGTCACGGCATCAGAAATCAAATGTACCATTGTCATGATATCAACAAACATGTTCGTCTCAGTCACCGGTACGTCCGTGGCGGAGAGAACACCAGCACTTCGTCGCAGTTCAATTCTTTTATTTCAAATCCTCTACATCCATCCCCGGTCCCGGTACAAAAAGCCAATACGAAGCACCAAACTTTACAAACTCAGTTGATATCCATAGTTCTCAGACTATCCTGCTTCATCAGTCTGTCTACCTCTCTATATCTATTAATTCCCACTAGGGTTTATATACCTATGTATTCACTGTTAACTTCCCACGCTCTGTATGTGCAGATGTGCGTGTGATTGGCATGTGGACCGTGCATGCTGGGAACTACAACTTCTATGCTTATAGTTGACTGAGTGCATTGCAGGTCAATTCCCAGCCCTGTCAAATATCCCATATCCTCTCCTAAACTGTACTCTATGCCCCTCACTAACCTACTACCTACGGCTGGTACGCATATTGTTACAAGATAAATAAATGTCACAGCTTCTTAATCAAAATTGTAAAGAAATAAAAGAAGTCAAGCAATTTTAAATTGCACACATTAAAACTTCACACATTTAATTGAAACAATGATTGGAAATAGAAGATTATCAGTCAGCAACAGTTCTATAATGTCCTGAATTATTCAATACAAAATATTTTATTCAGTACGGTGTTATAGAAAGGATCGTGCAACAGCAGCACCAGCTGTGCTTTTGATGAAACAGACCAAGACGGCCTCCTGTCAGCACTCGAATCGCAGACAATCATTGCTAGACTTTGAAGCTGAGAAATCATCCAGACATACCTTGCGCCTGCTCCATGTCTTCATTCCATGTGTGCAAACTTGTATCTCATGAACCGGTGGGACTGGCTAGTTCATGTGTTGGGGACACCTGTACAATAATGAACAAAACACAATCTTTTAAAACATATTAGAACTCGGGTCCGTTTTTAGCCTGATTTCTCTGACAGTAAATTTAGGCTTATATGTACTGAACCTCATCAAACTCGTACGCTAAACAAAAAGAGATCCTGTGTGAAGGAAGGAAAAAACACCTACATTTCCCAATATAGGAGCTTGCAGACTGTGAAGCCTTTATTAACGTCTACTGGGATTTTGTTGCATTGTGACAGCTCGTTTTTAGCAGTAAATATGCGAGTACGTTTATGCGAGTATATAAAAAGTGTATAAGTTAACGTGTGAGAAAACACTCGCAAGCGAATTCCATAGCTAGAGCGTGTCACATGTCACTCCTAGGTTGTCACCTGTCACTCCTAGGTAAGCTTGTTCGCCACTCCCTTTCTCAACACCGGGTAGATGGACGCTATGTGGGTAGCTGTTCTAGGCCGGCCAGTACCGGTTTAATCGAGTTTAAGGCGTGAGAGCACATAGTACTTAAACTGGGAAAAGAGAGACACTCGGAATCGAGCTTCGGACACAGATAGAGACACAGGAGAGATGAAGTAGGAAGACCAAGAGAAGCTGACACGTGTAGACCCACGGACCTCTTCCCCTCGCCATCTTAGCCGTTGGAAGAGTAGCTCCAGTTCTCACGCTAAATACACTGGAAGTATTTCGCCGACACGTCAACGAACAGACGCCTAAGTGACTGCTGGATGCGCCTTATAAGTTAAGGACTGCTCTTACCATAAACTTATCTTAGAGTCTGGGACTCGGGTTGATTTAACATAGGTGGTTTTATCCTGCCAGAGACAGGAGACGTTAAGCTAGAGGCCGGGCGTATGCCAAGAGGAGGTAGGGGAAGTGCTGGTCGTGGAAGTGTCATAGCTTCATTGTTGGTCGTTGAATAGCTTTAGAATTGTGTATCGCAGAAGTAGTTGCTTCAGTAGCGACTCACTAAACTTTTAACTCTTGCACGTGTTTGCACGCACTCACTAAACTTTTAACTCTTGCACGTATTTGCACTCACTCACTAAAATGCTAACTCGTGCGCGTGTTTGCACTCACTCACTAAACTTTACACGTGTTTGCACTCACTCACTAACTGCTAACTTGTGCACGTGTTTGCTAGAGCAACTCAGAGCAAAGGACGGCATGCGCGGTGGGGCGGGGGCCTGGCCGACATAGGATCCATTAATATCGCCATTGACGCTGCTTCCCACCGATTACCTCCAAACGGACAAGGATAACTCTTACCTCGAAGGGAGATAAACCTGTGCCGTGAATGCGTGTTCCTAGATCCGTGCCCGGGGCTGTCCCAGAAGAATTGCTAACGGTAATCTCAACAGACATGATCTTTAAGACAACGAGGCCGTTAAAAGAGGAGCAGGCCTGAATTATTGTCGTTAGTAACAATTGGGAAGAAACGGAGGAGGACAACGGAAACCGATCGTGCCAGAAATTGGAGGCGAAAATTAATCCGTTTTCCGAGGGATGTGCTCCTTTCTTCGGCTTTTCTCGTACCTTCTCCGGCAGCCATTTGCCCCTGCGAGGAGCTAGTGTTTCCTCAGTTGCGGGCCCTGCGTCCCGTCACACCACATTGGGTGCGATCCGGGCCGACAGTTTGTCAAACCACGTAACGATTGTCTTAGTTTTGAGTTGACAATTACTTGTGAGGCTGGCAAAGTTCTGCAGTGTTCGCCACCCAACGAGCCTGGAGGAGAAGGCATTTCGACACTGTGGTGCTTGACGGGATTATTGCAAAAGGAAAACAAGAGGGTAAAAAAAAGCGAGACCAATCAAAAAAATGCTTGGCCGATAGTACACGTTTGTGTTTGTGTGCGTTTTGATATTCTGATTGCGAACACACGCACTCACACACACACACACACGCACGCACACACGCACGGACGAATAGTATTTATTGTATTTATATGTAGTTTATCATTTCGTTTTTCTTTCCAAGTGCTCCTGATCTATTCATTTTTGTACCTGGCTCACAATCATAAGCAATCCTTTTCCAGGTAAAAATGTTAATTGTTGTTTTAAATTGGCTAACAAATCTGGTGCTGAAAAAAGTCGGTCGGTCGGTCGGTCGGTCGGTCGGTCGGTCGGTCGGTCGGTCGGTCGGTCGGTCAGCGAGCAGGATGATGAGAACAACAGTACCTTAACTTTAAAAAACAAAGGTTGTACGATTCAAGTATAAACAAGGAATATATCAGCATAGTGGCTATTTTTCAAAAAGTCTACAAGCAAAAAAAAAATTGGTGGCTAGTTTACTATCACTTATGACGAATTGTATGTGGTTTTGGTTTTGGTTTTGTTTTGGTTTTGTTTTTTTTTTTTACGAAACATCTGGTTTTCTGATTGGAAAGGAGGTTAGCATCATTGTGCTTGTACAAAACACACGTGGTTTCCTAACTGTTTGGAAGGGAGATCAGCTGAATAAAAAGCACATTTAATGGAATGGGGAGGATTTTTGTAAGCTTCCGCAGTTATGTCAGAAGGAGAGGATCTTTTTTAAGTTTTCAGAAGAAAGATGTAATTTATCACTGTCTTAAGAATAGCATAATTTTGTAAACAAGATAGCCCTCCCGAATAGGCTTGATAGAAAGAAGAGTTAATAGCATTCACATCATAGCCAATAGCTGTCACTTTCCTACAAGCCTCCTCAAGCATCACAGGACACAAAAACCTCATGACTGTAAAAAACGGCAAATAATGCCGACTTCGGATCGCCATCCACTTGCGCGCGCACATCTTGCGCTTCCCCAGGGTATTATGGGATATGCGTGCTCATCATTGCCGACGTATCGGTGACGTCGGGAGCGAAGGACCTCGTGAACTCTCACGCCACGTGCTCGGCAAGGGGCGAAGATGAAGTGCGGTCCTGCATTTGAAAGCCAATCATTGGAATTCTCGACGAACAAATGCAATACAGGCAGTCGATAGAGCATGGTAGCCCACAGGACTGTTTATAAAAGATAGCATAGCTGGGGCCTCTGCGCGAAAAGGAATGTTCGCTCACTGGGTACTTACACATTTCCGGGCACTGGGCTAGGCGAACAACGTTAATCTGCTGTCGGCTGTGTTCAGATTATATTATATCTGAGGTGCTTTACAGCCAAAACGTTTTCCAGCTCGTTCATGCATGTAGCATACTCGTTATCACACCGTGACGCCCGTCCGTCAATTCACCCACTCTTTTTCGCATTTCTCATTAGTGCATCTACACTGTCCCCACCCCCCTTTTCAGCCTCACAGTTCCTCCTTTCTGTCGGACCTTTGGCACCCCAACTTCACGCATCGGAAGGGGTAAACCAAATATCCTTTCCCAGGTTTTGTGATAAATATGATATTTGTCGCCTCCCTAGCCACACCCAGGCAATTCAGGCTAAAGGAAGGTTGGGTGGGGACATTATTACGACAGTGAACGCAACTCCCCTCAGGCCCTGAAACCGTCTCTCCCCTTCGGGAAGGAAATGTCAAAGCTTGCGTGTCTCCGTTTCATGCCATCAAGTCTCTGTGGTAAAACTTCAGCAGAACTTCCTGTACCTGGTCTTTGTGGCTTCATCGCGTTTTGACACCTCCGAACAGGCAAGGAGTTCGATTGTAGAATTTTCAGACTGAGTATTTACTGCTGGATTGTACAAGAGTATTTTATGCATTAGAAGATTTTGTCGCTGGCACATCTGGAGTTAAGACGGTTACATGCTTACAGGCGTTGGCTGGTTGGTTGGTTGGTTGGTTGGTTGGTTGGTTGGTTGGTTGGTTGGTTGGTTGGTTGGTTGGTTGGTTGGTTGGTTGGTTGGTTGGTTGGTTGGTTGGTTGGTTGGTTTTTAATGCATAACGTTCCCCTGCAAACTAGGTGCTTATCAGGACTGTTTGCTTAGACAAAGTTGACGTGCTGCCACACGTGGGACTGCTGTCGCAACATGGACTTCATTCCCACCCAGTCACATTATACTGACACCGGGCCAACCAGTCCTAGTACTGTTTCTTATAGTGCCAGGCGTCTGGCAGGGCAACTACTAGATTGCCGATCTTAATTCTTAGGTATGTTTTGACCTGGTACCGAACCACCGACCTCCCGCCTCAGAAGCTGATGGCTTAACTGTTATAGACCACTGAGACGGTCGCATACAGACGATGGCTCGGGAATAGGGTATATTAAGAAGAATAGTTCCAAAGGGGAAAAAGGGGAATATAGTCTGATGATGACTAAACCACAGATGATGCTGATAATAAAACATTTAAATTGTGTCTTTCTTTCCTCGTCTTCAGACCATTTGATGTCGTTAAATCTGCAGACCTTTAATGAAAGGTCATTTTTTATGAATGGCACAATATCCGGTCTTTCACGAATCGAAGATAAAAAGGGACTGTTTGAAGTCAAGACCTGCCATTCCTTGTACTCTGATTGACACTCTGACCTTGAAGACTGCTTAGAGAGGTGAGAAACTGAAGGTCACAGCGATTCGCTCTATCTGATCAGCAGAGTTCACTTATGTTTAACACAGATCAGACTTATACAGGCTGTGAGCTTCTTTATAAATTAATTCCAATTCGTGTAAAGTACACATGTTTATTCATGCGCTCAGACACACGTACATACGTTCATGCATTCACGTACGGAACTCCTCGTAACCACAGCCGCTGTGGGCTGGCCTCGCGCCGTGTTACTCTCACTAATTGTTCATCAGACAACAAAGTCGGAGGCCCAGAAACAAGAAGTGTCGAAGATTTCCAGCAGTGTGACTGCAATTTGTTCTAGTCGCTCTTCGGGAGATTTTAATCCTGAGAATTTCCACCCTTGAATAATTCAAGCGCGGGGCACTTTGGGGCTAGGTAGGCGCCCATTTTTGGAGAAGCCGTTTAAAGGAGCGAGGCGTTTATACAGGAGAAGACAGGGAATGAGGCACCTTTGGTGAGCGACTGGAAATGCCAGTGGTGATGAGGGCGACATGCGCAATGAACAAAGACCTATTTATCGAAATGGTTGTGTTCACATTGCACAAACTGGCGTACCGATCATAATGATGATGTTCACAGTGCACAGAGACTAACTAAACATAGTACACAAAAGCGTGACAATCACAGTGTTGAAAGACTGGCATATTTCACGAAGATTACCTTACATAAAGCGTATACGGGGATGTGATTGCTCTCTTTGTAAAGCACATTACTCTTCTGTGTGTAAAGAATCCAACTTCGGTGTAAATATTGTATTTCTTCTTTCTGATCCCCATCCCCTCGACTTCCCTGACTTGCTGATTAAGATCATAGCGGACAAAAGTTGGTGTATTCAACAAGATGACCGTAATCGAAAAAAAAAACCCAACAAAACAAACCCGAAATTGGCTGTTAGCGTAGAAGGTTAGTCGAATTGCGGTGGTGGCTGCTAACAGAGAACATAACACGGATCATGGCTACTGTAACGTTTTGTGGGGTGTGCTGAAATTCTAGGGAAGAATTACGAAATATATACGCCTAGTGCAGACCCTCACCTTTTCAACCAAAAGGTACACGACCAGATAAATTAACACATTTATTGAACTATAAACAATAAGAAGGATAGTAGAGGGAGAAGAGATATGAATGAACAAATAAGTAACAAATGCGTGTATGAGTGCGTGAATGTATGATAGAAACAATGTGTGATGTGGTACAACTTGTAGAACAATAATACAACTGAAGTACAGTTGAATAAAAATAAATCGCAAATCTACTTGCGGTGTGTACAGTTATTCCACCGGCACAGAATTATATTCCAGTCAAGGGTGGGTCGGACACATCAGTGTTCGTCCACATAACAGGTAGATCGTGGAAGTAGTTAATGCGCTGGTGGAGACAGTTGATGTCCGTAGACGAGATTCACGGAAATGTGAGTGCTC
>SMGT01002345.1:264244-288765 GCA_004794575.1 Lanistes nyassanus | reverse complement strand
TTTCTTGGTGTTCCTGCTCAACACACTGTGGGGCGCTTTCCTGGAGGAGCGTTGCTAGTTCCAGGATGGCGTGCAAAAGTGAGCCACGTTTCTCGTCCGTTGTCTCGGGAACGAAGGGTTCCGAGGTCTGCTCCTCTACCAGCTCTTCCGGCGTCTGCTCTGGGGAGGAGACGGGGGCGTGGTGGTCGTAACGTCCTTCACCCGGTGGTAGGTGACCCAGCGAGACCATTGGTGAGAGGTGAGGTGGGCGATCGTCGTCCCAACTAGTCCGCTCAAAGTCAGGGAGAAGTTCGTGAGTGAGGGGGAGACTAGACTGGTGGTGTCGGTGAGACTGCACTCCAGAAGCGCGGGTTTCTTCTGGAGGGTGGCCAGAGGTAGTTGGTGCCTGTACCTGCCAACCGCCAGAGCGGGCGGGAGGACAGGTCGATTCCCGTTTCTCCAGAAAGCGGGAAAACAGACGTTCCAACACCTCTTCCGTCAGCACCGACAGCCCCTCGCCAGGGTGGCTAACAGCCCCAGCCTCCCCCCCACCCGCTCCGAGAGCAGCGGGAGGGGGATCGACGACTGGTGGAAGCACCCGTGGGTCGAGGGGTGGTGTCAGAAGCTGCACGTCTGCGCGTCTAGACGGTGAGCGAGACACCAATTTGCCGAGGGGGGGAGCAAGCGCCGGCTTGTCCGTTCCCTGCGGCGCGAGACCCAGTGAACTCCCCGCTGGTCCCGAAGGAGCCAGGGGTTGTACCTCCCCAGCGGGTCCCGCAGTGGTAGCTGCCGCGCTACTCTTTTGACCATGCTCTCCCCGGTGGGAGGGAACCTCTGACCACGACGAAGAGTGCGAGGTAGTACGCACTCTATCCCCGGCTGGTAACGTCGGTTGTGATGACGGGCGGCTGGGCGCCGAGCGGCCGGAAGTTGGAGAGGCGGAGGCGAGGGACGAGGGTCCGAAGAGGCCAGGCAGAGGAATAGGTAGAGACACCACGGCAGCTGATGTCACGGTACGCGGCGGTGAAGGTAGATCCGCGGAGGTAATTGTAGCGGCAGGTATCCGACGAGCAGAGTCTGGCTTACGGCGGTCTGAGTTGCGGTCCCGGCGGGAGGTTCCAACTGAACCGGAAGCGGGCAGGGACTCACGCGGCATGGTGGTAGAATAACCAAAGTCCGGTGGACAGCTAAACAGCTACTCCGTGGCTGGTGAACGTATTTGTTTAAACAACTAAATAACGTCACAACCTGTAAGCAATAACACAAGGCAGTTGCAAGCAGCGTGAGTATAAGTAGGTAGGACACGCAAGGTGACCCCCAGAGACGTGTACCCCTCTTAGGCCGCTAGCCGGTACGACAACCAAAGGGCGCAAAAGCGCTAAGTTTTTATCAACGTCAAAAGTGAGCGTAAGACAAGGCAGACACAGAGGAAAAATAGATATCACTTCCCTCAAGCAACGTCGTAGCTGGCCGCAGAGGTTTGATTGTAGGGATGACTGGCAAAGCCAAACGCTGAAGCAGACGGGCAGGCGGTAAGCGGGAGCTCACAAGGCATGACCGGTCGGCAGCAGCGCTCAAGAGAAAGTCAGCTTAACCTGTCAGTGAGCTGTGCGCACGGGGAGCTCAGCGTGTGCGCATGCGCGGAGGGGTCTTACCAGGGTTGCCTGGGTGGATTTTGTTTTTAGGGTGCGATTTGGGGATCGCCAAATGAGAATTTAGCACTTTGGGTCATGGTACAGTATTGTGACAAGAAATAAAGATTTCTCACATTACTGAAGCAAAATAAATGTTTACACTGGATCCACAGTGTTAATTCAGACAGTGCACCCCAAGCACACTTGTTTACCACAGACAGTGCATATGGAGTGTGTTAGGAAAGTTTAAATAGCAGTTTAATGTCTGAGAAAGTCGACCACAGTAAGCTGTTCATTCTTATTAAAACTGACAGAGTTTCCGCTAGAAACCACAATGATTCCATTTGTCATACTGAAGTGTTACTAACCCTGTGGGTACATCGCCCACAATCTTCACTTTGTACTGTTTGTCAAGCTGAACAAAGTGTGAAATTACCGTTCCAAGGACGACCTGTAACCAGACAACAGTTTCCTTTCAATTTTTTTTCCAGAAAACATGCAAAACAAAGAAGAATGTTCCTTTCTAACATTAATTAAATGTCTTTTTGTTAAACATCTTTGAATCATCAAGACATTTTAAAAGATATTTCTTTCTATGCAGGAAACCAAATGTGATGGATGGCAGCCATCACGGAGACGGTTTGGCCACCACGCACACAGCCACAGCATACGCCGGGGGCAGTGCCTAGGTCGAGTACTGCCAGCGAACCGTGGCTGTGGCGCACTGTGTCATCTGACCGCGTGCTGTGCTAGTCTCACTCTCTTTAAACGTCTTTATATCCTTCTAGGACAGTTGCAGATACTAACAACTAACATCTTCGAATTCTACTTGATATACTCTTTCTTTAGATAGTAAATTCATCCGACGTCTTAACAGATTAGGTTAGTTTGTAGGCATATTTCTTATCTTTTTCTATTCACAGTAGCTAGTTAAACTACCTTTTAGCGTAATTATCTTATTTCCTCCTCACTCTACTAAACTGTCTTTTACACTAACAAGAAGAGCAAATCGCGCACTATTCATCGCATATTTCCATGTTTTTGTAGATACATTCGTTGATTTGTTAATGGCAATTATCAGGCATGTAAGAAACACAGAATGCCGTAGCCATCACACTTTTACCGGCTCGCTGAGTCTGGTCCGCACACTGCTTCCCTCGCGGGCCGCTTACACCTTGTAAAAGCCGGACAAAGGGAATGCCTCGAGAGACTGGTGAAGCGAGGAGAGAGGCAGTAGGGGCAATGTAACGCGCCACGGCAAGAGAGCGGAGACTGGGCAGTAGAGGCAGGGAGGTGGCCAGAAGAGAGAGAGGGTGCAGTAGTAGCGGTGGCCTCAAATAAACGTGTAGAAGGCCTCTGAAGAAGTCTTGTCTTTGGTTTGGAGAGAGAGAGAGAGAGAAGGAAGTCTACAGGAGCGAACCCGCTTCATCACACAAACACTAAAATTATGGTACATATAAACAAGAGAGAAACATGTAATGTATGGAGAAGAAATGTCAGTAACAATAAGCAACTCGGTAACTCACTGCTATAAGTTCTACAGGAACTGGCATCTTTAGCTTTGGTTTGATTTTTGGGTTGTCATTGATGTAAGTTTTCACCACCACCAGTAACACAATGCTGACTGCTGAAGCAATCAACGTTACAGAGTTCGTAGTTGGGATCCTCTCAAAGAAGTCTCTGTAGAACTGAACACAGTCAGTATCACAGTTATTTAAATGCATTTCCTTTTCTTTTGAAAGCTACTACATGTAACAACAAAATCAATACATAAAAGAAATTCCTTCATTGTCTGCTGACCACTAGCCACTGTCAATAAGTGTCAACATTTCATATTTAAGGATGCATGTGACAACTTCATCTTAGTGTTTAGTAACATTGCCCTGATGTGCAGTTTGAATTCAATATAGACAATTCACCTCAAGTTAAGCCCATTCCCCAAGCATACTAGCAATCTTGGCATATAAGTTACACGGGATTAAGCTAAACGCGGATAAAGCCACCACAAAAGCTGTGCAAAAATTGTGTTTGTCTACATTGGGAGTCACATGATCTTCCGGTATGGCTTGATTTTAACACTGCCCCTATCACCCACAGCAGCTAAATTTTGCTGTCTGAAAAGCAACAGTTCTAACAACTTGTCTTACCAGGCAAACAAATATCTGTAAATGGTTTTAATGTTTTCGAAGTACAGAGTGTTGTCTAGTTAAGTACAAGTCACTTTATCCGTATGTGTGTGTTGTCTCTAAAATGCAATATGAAACAAGGAGGTGAATATTGCATTATGAACCAAAATATTTCCTTTAAAGTCTACTCAACTTACGTAAACAAGGTTCAGAGGACCATTGTAGCGACCTGTTTCGATGCCAAAGATATGCTTAATCTGCGACGAGAAAACATGGCATGCTGCACCCGTTGTGAAGCCACTTACTAGTGGATCTGATAGGTACACTGTCACAAACCCAAGTCGCAATATTCCCAACAACAGCTGCAGAAGGAATCAAAAGAAAATTAATGCAGTAACAGCAGCAACACTGTAAATAATCAAGACCGACTAAGAAGGAAATTTTAAAGGTAGACATTGTCCCATGACCTTTTTCAGGTTGTACAGGATCGGTGGTATTTGGGGCCATCACTCTTCTATGAGCCAGCATCATGAAGGCAGTGCCCATCTCTTCTCCCTTGCAGTCTTACCTTTTCTAACCCGTCAGGTCAAGTACCCACTTGCAGCTGGGTGAACTGAGTACTCACTCGCAGCTGCGTCAACTGAGTCAAGTACCCACTCGCAGCTGGGTCAACTAAGAGAAGTGTGCTCTGCCATCTGCATCCCCTCAGAAGTAAATTTTACAAATTTATAATTGTTTTACGACATGAACAATATATGGCTGAAAACAGAGACACAGACTTGCAGAGATGTGTGTACGTTTTTTAAACAATGAACTAAAGTTAACTGCAGGTGAGCTATGTTAAGGAGGGGGGAAATTTTAAGTGGCTCACAGCTAATATAAATGTAGTAACTCAGATGAATAGACACTGAATGCTTGAGTTCCATAAACAAATATGTGATGCCTACCTGGATGCAGCCAGCAGCAAAACTGACAGCCATGGCAAACTGCAGCTTGGCATGGAGGACCTCTCTGGTATTAGTAACAATCTGATAAGTGACATTACCCCCTTCCTCCACAGTCTGATTCCATGACTGACTGACAATGTTATTGGCCAACAAACCCTTGTCCACAGCAGAGCCTACCATAAGACTTATCACAGCAAATGTTCCTGTGAACAGTAAGCATTAATGTTATCTCAAACCTTGCACATCAATTTGTCAAAAATATGAAAGCAAATGATAATTCTCTTGTACAGCACATTCTACAGGAGTGGGATTTTTTTCAGCCTTTCTGGATAAAAACAGAGACCTCTGTTCCATACTAACATAAGCTGGCTTCAAGCATGCTCATGTAACAATACAAAAGTGTTGTCTAAGGCCTCTAATGATTATATTGCATGTGTAAGGACAGAATGTGAAACTGGTGTTAACTACTCTCACACTCAGTCAAAACCTTTTTTAGGTGTGTATGGAGACAACTTTGCCTCCAGTTACAACAAATACTCTGCTCATGCAGCTATGTAACCTTCACACAAGAAAGACCCAACACGGCAGTTTTGTGACGGAGAGGGTAGTATTTCTGCCACTGTATTAAGCAGAAAGAGATATGGAAAACATCCAAGGGCTGAAGACGTCGCAGGTAGTCTTCTGTGCTGTCTTACACTTACAGCAACCTCACGCACTCTCTCTGTCCCCCAAACACACATTCACCCCACTCTTAAACTAATCATCCACACACCCCCATCCCCAACGCTACCTCGCTACCGTTCACCCCTATTGGCCATGCCTGGAAAAAACCCTTTTCCCACCCCTCTACTCTGACCATTATGCTACCTCCCAGACCCTCCTACCCCTTATCAGTAACCCCTCATAAAATACAGCGGGTGTCAGCTGGCCCCGGCCTTCCCCTATTTCCCCTGCCCATTGTCTACCGGCTTGTTGCTGTCTCTCTCCCCGTTCCCTGTTCATCCCCGCTAATTACTAACTGGTATCTAGGAAGTGGCTACAGCTACATGCAAGTTGTAACACTTTATCTGATAACATTTAGATGGTGACTGATGTTTGCATTTCTCTTAATTATTATCTCAAACATGACATGTCTTGCTTTAGCCCATCTTCCTCCTCTTGTGTTGGCAAAATCAGGAATAAAGTCTCATTCTAATCATCTACATGCTTCTGGATTATTTTAAACCAAGGGTCAAAATGATCCAACAGCCTAAAATCTGAGGGTTGTTTTATAATAAACAGGGATCATCTCCAAGCAATTTGTACCACTTGGCAAAAAAAAAAAAAAAAAAAAACTCCACGCCACAGTGACATGGCATTAAAATGATTGTGTCATGCCTAAACATTTGTGTGTAAATAGCCCTGACTCAAGATTGAGTGACTGGCATTATCAGGAGCTCTGAACTATACTTAGCTCTGCACAAGATTACAATGGAGCAGTTCTTTGTGTTTAGCAAGCCGTGGTTTTGGTCCCCAACAAAGTGGTGTCATGTCACGTCTTGTTTGTTTGCAAACATCTGCTCTCCCAGTGTTCTATTAATGGAAAATAGTACGCTGATGCAAATGGTGGATGCAGTAGTAATATTCAAAAGGCATAATACCTCTCTGTATAAACTATACATTTTAGTTACACTATAGCAACTCTTTCAACATCCATGATTATTTTGCTGAAATGCTTCAGTTTTCAAACCCATGCACTGCTTACCTATTGATATATGCTTGGAGGTGCCAAAAAAGAAGTAGAGAATGACAGGAAAGAATGAGACATACAGTCCAAAAACAGGGTCAAGTGTTGACAATTGTCCATATGCCATTCCTGCAACCAAAAAAAAAACCTGGCCTTATTTTTCTTAGTCTGGTTATTCTTAAATGATAAACGATATCCTAAAACCTATTTGTAAACCTTCAATGTAAAGTCAATATTTACACTTGCTGAATTTCATGAGGGCAATGATAATGTCAGCTTACCTTGAGGAATGTTCATAATCCCCACAGTTAGCCCAGATATGATGTCGTTTGGAAGGTCTGAGCGCAAGCTGTATCCACGCAGGATTCTCATGAAAGGAAACAGCTGTCTGAAAAATTGTCCCACACAAGCACAGGAACACTGACACTTGTGCAATCGATTCTTTATCCATGTCTTAGGTGACTTCTTGGGGCGTTGTGATGCCTCAAATCCACGTTCAAAGTCTAGCTGGGTGAATATGGGGCGTTCAACCACCACCATATCATCCACAGTCAAGTGATCATCCTCATCGTCGTCTGTACCATTCTGACCTGTCACATTGAAGGCATGTAATTTCTGACATTTGGTAGATTGATCTAAGAAATAAGTGAGGGAGCAAAGATATAGCAGCATGGTGAAGGATGGACAGACATGGGTGGGTAGATGTGAGGATGAATTCTTGAAGGCAAAAATATTGAAGTGTAAAAAGAAATAATGAGAAAAGAAACAGGTGACTGCAACTTGGGGTAAAAAAGGTAGAACAAAGAGAACTTGCCCAAGTGAGACTTAGAAAGACGACTTCTTCAGGACTGCACAAACAGATAACCAATAAATAAAAATCACTTAGCTGACAAGGATGCTGGTCATGCACAGTCGATGGACAGGAGGAAAGTGTGAGGAAGAGGCACAGAGCATAGAAAGTAGAGCATCTTAAACATGTTTAACCAGTCTCCTTTGTTTAAAAGTTTATGCTTCTAATTGTACCACTATGTGTACAAATATCTGTCCTGCATAACAAAGTCCTTTTTAAGTACTCCAAGCTTCAAGATATACCAGTACTGTACCTAGTGATAATGCACTACAGTGTCCAAAGAAATGGACATCATTGTGATAAACACATACCTTGTTTCCCAAAGCAGTTCAGAAAATTTTCTGCCATGTTTACAAAATATAAACACTTGATATAAATATTCACTCCATGCTTTACTTGTCTCTCCTTTCTTTGCCAGTATACCGGAATGACACAAACATGCAGATAAGATGCATGCTCTTTTTACAAAAAAAGGTATTCACATCTAATGAACTATAGCTCAGTAGAACGTTTATCACCACAATAACCTTGACCTTTCTGTTTACTGATCCCTCTTGCTGAAGGTCAAAACGTTTCAGTAACTTGAAGACTGCAGGCAGTTTCAGAAGTAGGTCTCACGTCGTGTGGCTGCACTCAGTAGCAACAAGGACTGCCATTTTTTAAAAAACCAGGTATATACTGTTCTTCCTCATTTGTTTCACTGCCCTTTACGCTCTATGGGTTCATCTACGTCCGTGAAAAACAAAAAACAAAATAAACAACAGGATGCCACTACATCGTCGTTTGGTTGCGCATCCACAAGGCCTTCTAGGAACAAGAATTATTATCCCGAGCAGTGGCATATTCATGATACTGTTTAAAAATGTAAGCTATGGATGCAAGCGCAGGAACACTGACTGTGCGATCGACTATGTCTTTGGTGAT
The DNA here is from genome assembly GCA_004794575.1 of Lanistes nyassanus. Classification (NCBI taxonomy): domain Eukaryota; kingdom Metazoa; phylum Mollusca; class Gastropoda; order Architaenioglossa; family Ampullariidae; genus Lanistes; species Lanistes nyassanus. The sequence continues at coordinate 280,579 of SMGT01002345.1, read as the reverse complement.
TTCTTCTGGGACTTTGTCATGCCCCAGACTGATGTGTAAAGTCTACAGCTGGGTAATCATATAATATCAAATCCTACACATTTGGAGTTTTCCTACAGTAAGCAAAAATACCACCTTTTTTTCAATCTTACGGCGTTCTCACGATTTCCTACGCATTTTTCAAAGTTAATATTTTGCCATATGCGTTCTGAATCAGACATAAATTTGGAATATGCGCGTCTCCTTCGCGCCCACATCTCAAGTCGAAACCGCATGGATTTTTAGCAGACCAGTTAATGTAGAAGACGAGCAGACCTAAAGCATCTTAATTATATATGTTACTTCCCTCGACAGCGCGCGTTGTTGTACTTTTGTCGTAGTTCGGTATTCTGTAGCCTTCAAGTCACTCATAACTTTCATTTTTGAGTACTAAAAGATCAACTGACTGTATGTGTATTTAGTGAAGAAATTACAGGAAACGTCAGCTGGAAAGTCCAGCTTCGAATGCAAAACCTATTAACTACTGGTTACTGGTTGGTCCATGGAGCTGATCCACTCTGTATAACTTATGCTAGTAAAAACTTTAGAAGGAGAGTCTCGGAGATTCATTTTTGGTAATCGATGCGATGTTGGTTGTCACTGGTGCAAAAAAAAGTAAAACACTTTACCTCAACGAGCAGCCCCGTTCGAGTAATCACTAATGACTTAGCAAGTGAACTGACAAAAACTGACACTATAGTGATCGACAACAAAGATGTTACAGTAGTGATCGAGTACATATATACTAGTCGAACATTTGTGACAGTGATACCATGACCAATACTACAGTCATGGATGAAACAAAATTCAAAATCTGTAATTTTTAAGCAGGTTGTTAACATCACCCCCACATATTAGTATTACACTTTTAAGATTAGGTTCATCCGTGGGTTAGCGAACGTGACAATTAAGTTCTAAGTAATAGAACTTAATTCTTAGTCTCGCAAGCCCCCGCTCCCCAAAACCCAACCATCAGCCTCTGAAACTTCGAAAGACTCCAGTATTTTATTGCAGTGTAACACAATAGGCACTATACTGATCTTGGATCATGACTGAGTGTGTGTGAGAGAGAAAGAGAGAAGAGAAAGCACATATCGTCGTCTATTTTCAGACAGAATAACTTGTTGATCTAAATCAAAATGCCTTGTCAGCTAAGTGATTTTAATGTTATCTGTTTGTATGTTTGTATCTGTACTGTCCTGAAGAATGGGCCATGCTCCGAAACGTCGACTTCCTGTCTAAGTCTCGCTTGGCCAAGTTTCTTTGTTGTATCCTTATTACTCAAAGCCGCAGCCACCTGTTTCTTTTCTCAAAGTATCGTGTTTTAGACTCAGACTTGAAATAAATTAAGCCATCAGAGTTGGTGTAGTTGTCAAACGAAACTAACGAAGATAAATTTTATGTATATAGTTGCCTCATTCCTTAAAAAAAAAAACCAACCGGTTCCGTTGCTGTGACCAACTTCTGACTGGCAGACTACCACAAACCATAGAGGAGATAAACATTCCAGCCAAGAGAATATTGGTACTTAAAATCAGGGTACAATTAACTAGTACATTCATATTTCATTTGTCATAAAATAATTTGCAATTATAGCTTGCCTAGCCCAGTGAAAATCTCTTCGGAAAAAACACAGCAAGTAGATTTCTTGTCTAGTCCTAGAGGAGGTTTGAAGGTGAAAGAGTTATGCTTTTATAGTGATATCAGGATTTGTATCCAGTTTGTTTTCTTGCTTTCTTAGTGTGTGCTGCAGGGAGATAATGATGAAGGAGATGTCAGGACTCCAAGGCTATCATCACCCATTTATCCTGGCTATTAACAATGTTCAAGATTGTTGAGGTTTCACTGTTTTTGCATTTCCTTTTTAATGGAGGACATCATTACCCTCAAAAATGTGAAATTGCCCCCAAAATTTAGACATGAGGGTGATGGTCACCCTTGATTTTTTTTTAGGCATAACAAACCTCGAAATGCATATACAGACTAACATCTCTATTGTTAAGAACAATTGCTGAGACCAAGACTTTGAATTTAGTGTCTATTTTGTGTTTTAATAAAGTGTGATCATGTTCTGCCTTTGCAATTAGCTCATACACTGAAAATCCTTTGACAAGCGACTAATTCTTATGGCTTTTATTTCTAAAAATCAGATGACTGGGTCCAGTTTCAGTTGACATATATGATATCACTGAACCACCACATCATCCACAGTCAAGCGATCATCCTCATTACTACAATAAACTCTTTAAGCTTTTTATTTACTAAGCCCTCTCTGCTGAAAGTCAAACTGTTTCAGTAACCTTCACATGTACTGATACTGCAGGCAGCTTCAGAAACCAGGTCAGATTGTGTGGTTCCACCCAAAAGCAACAGAGTGACTATTTGTTTTTTAAAGGAGTGATTACCATATTGCCCTCGTTTACTTCATTGTGCTGTATATGCCCTCTGGCTTCATTTACATCCATGGGGAAAAAAACCCAGGGCTTGCTGTTACTATTGGTTGTGCATCTACAAAGTCTAAAAAATAAAGGGTCTTCTGGGACAATAATCATTATCTTGAGATAATGGCATATTGTTGGGAAAAAAAAGGCTTTCGATGCAAGCACAGGACCAGTGACAATTGTGCAGTCGACCCTTATCCATGTCTTGGTAACTTCTTGGGTGTTGTGATGCCTTAAACAGACGTTTAAAGTCTCACTGGATGTATATGGGGTGTTAACCACCACATCAACAGTCAAGTGATCATCCTAACCCTCATCTCTACCATGCTGATCTGTCACATAGCAGCCATGATTTTGCTGACATTTGATTTAGTAGAAATAACTGAATGAGTGAAGGCAGAAAAGCAGGGTGAAGGATTAACAGACATGGGTGGGTAGATTTGGGTTCTTGAAAGCATAATTATTGAAGAAAGAGTATAAAAAAACATGTTCAAGCAATCTCCTTTGTTTATGTTTCTATGTGCACCAGTACCTACTTGGCGTGCACAACAAAGTCCATTTCAAGTACACGTTTTTTTCAAGGTTGTGAAATGCACATTTTGTGATGTATACTAATATAGTCAATCAAAATGAAAATGGACACTTGGCTAATTATTGTAATAAAAGCGTACCTTGTCTCCAAAAGCTGTTCCGAAAATGTTCACCCATGTTCACAAAATGTAAACAGTTGACATAAATATTCTTTCAACCCTTTACTGTGGCGTGCTCGGTTTGTCTCTCCTCACTTGGCCAATTACTGTTCACATCTAATGAACTATATAGATCAGCTGAATGTTTAAATATCACTACAAAAACCTTGACCTTTCTGTTTACTGAGCCCTCTCAGCTGAAGGTCAAAATGTTTCAGCGACCTTCACATGTACTGAGACTGCAGCTTCAGAAGCAGGGTCAAATCATGTAGTTCCATCAAAAGCAACAGTGGGCTGACTGCTTAAAAAAAAACCCAGTGATTCCCATACTGCCCTCATTTAGTTCATTGTCCTGTATATGGCCTCTAGCCTCATTTACATCCATGAAAGACAAACAGGGTATGCCATTACATCGTTAGGCCGTTCATCTACAGGTATAACGAAGCACCTGGGAGAAGAATCATTATCCTGATATAACAGCATATTGTTGAAAAAAAATGTAGGCTTTGGATGCAACCACAGGAACACCGACACTTGTGCAATTGACTCTTTATCGATGTCTTAGGCAACTTTTTAGAGCATTGTGATGCCTCAAACTCACCTTCAAAGTCTACCTGGGTGTATATTGGGTGTTCAACCACATCATCCACATTAAAGAGATATACAGTCATTGTCATCTGTACAGTGCTGGCATGTCACATTGTTTGCTGACTTTTAGTTGGAGATTAATCTCACAAATGATGTCAGGGAGTGAAAGTAGAGAAGCAGGGTGAAGGATGGACAGACATGATTGGATAGATGTTATGTTGTGTTCTTGAAAACAGAAGTACTGAAGATAAACTCCTTCACTTGTGCTTCTATGTGTACCCCTACCTAATTGTCCTGGATGGCAAAGTCCTCTTCAACTACCCATGTGCACCAGTTCTTGTTATGCACTACTGACTACAAAGTTCATCTTTGTTTTTTACGAAGGATGCGAAATGTATATTTTGTGGCATATGCCAATATAGTCAATAAAAAAGAAATGGACACTTGTCCAATGAATCATTGAAATAAACGCATACCTTGTCTCCCAAAGCAGCTCAGAAAATTGTCTGCCATGTGTACAAAATATAAACACTTGATATAAATATTCTCTCCACGCTTTACTAGTCTTTGCTTGGTCTCTTCTCACTTGGGCTGCTGGGTAAAGGTCTGACACAAACATGAATGCAAGCTGCATGCTCTTACAAAAAACAAAAAAATCTCTAAAAGGTGTTCACATCTACTGAACTTTCCTCAAACCCAAGTGAATGCTAGCCGCCATAATCTGTTCTGAAATTAGTGTCAGTAACGCCTGTGCGGCACTTACGGCTATGAGTTGGCGTAAGCGGCTGAAGATATCATATGAACTCAAGAGATACTGAAACAATTTTTTCCATCCAAAACTTACGTTGACAATGTTGTTATGAGGTTTCAGTCTGTTAAACATTTGAACGGAGGCCCATCACTGACTGAAGATGGTGAACACTTTCTGCTGCAATGAAGTAATGCTAGTACACTGTACCAGTCTCAAAGTACAGTAGTTTGCAAAACAGAAAATGAAAAACTGTTTTATAATACATGTACAATATTACACTTAGGAAGAATTAAAAGTGGCCTGATGCTTTTAACGAACCAGCCAGCGGATTTGGTACAAACCCCACTTGGTGTAATTCTTATACATGAAAGATCGCCTTCAGTAATGGTTAAAGACAAAAGAAAAGCTTCCCCTACCCCCCACCAAATAAACCCCAGTGGGGTTAAGTGTGGACAGGTATACATGTCTGGTGGGGGGGGGGGAAGAGAGAGAGAAGGGGGGAGGGTAACAAAAACGAATGATGAAGTACACTACTGGATGAAAGCAGCATACCTTTTTTTTCCCTGAAAATTCCATTGTAAGGGTAGTCTAACACATATACATCCCCACAACACAACGTGGGTATCTTATTTTAGTTGCGCAAATGAGTCTGGTTTGTTAATTATTCGTAGTCTGAGATTCACAACTGTGCATTGTATTATATCGTTCTACTAAAATATAACAGAAAACTAAAACATAACTTGCTTATGACTCTAGACATCGGTTAACACACCCATCCACATGCAGCAGATTTTGATGTGCCACATTAAGTAGTTACAACCATGCCATACTTGAAAAGAATTATATATCAGCCACAAATGCCGCATCATACAGCGCCATTAATTATATCACAGCTGTGTTTATGGATGCAAAGTAATGAAAGATGGCTGAGGAAACTCGTGGGCAGCAAAACTTGTATATATATATATACATTAAATGCATAAAGGCATCAAATGATCATTTCTAAGTCGTCCTACAAAATCTTTCCCCTATTTAATGTGTATTTTCCATATTTTAAAACTGCATAAGCTTGATAGGCATGAACATTCTCATGGGCAAAGTAAAGCAAGTCTTTGCATGTCTCTAGCAATCCACATTAGCCTAAAGTGTAATGTCAAACATTATGTGCGTGCCATTTAGGCTATTAACAGCCAAAGAATTCTGCGTGAATACGGAACAGCCAGCTGTAAGAAAAAAATGACCCTCAGACCAACCAATCGTGGCATTTGCATTATGTCGCTGCTGTATTTAGTATTAGGACATTTGAATTTTGTCTCCTTCAGAAACATGATGGAGGATCGATGAGTTAAATTTTTCTGTGTATGCACAGCAGGGTGCGTACTTCATAAGGCAAAAGCAAATTCGCTGATTTTTCTTTACTTTTTCAGACAAAATCTCCAGCTTTTCAGACTATAATAATTACCTATTTAGACACTATATATATTATTTCAGGGCACACATTCTGAAGCGTCCAACTTTCCAGATTGACCTACACTTTAGACACTATTCATTATTTCAAGGTACACATTCTGAAGTATTTAACACATGGACATTTGGCCACCATATACATTTATTTCATCAGTCAATGAATAAGACATTCTTAATTTGCAACTCAAGCAAAATCAGTGGCAGAACTTTGAAAATCTAATAGTACTAGAGATCTAAGGATCTTTATAACAAAACAAGTAGGTGACAATACTTAATACTATTGCTTTTAAAACGTTCTACTACGAACATGCATGTACTGAATGTGCAGTTTGAAATTAGTACATAACAGCTGGTTTGTGAAATAATCCATGTGGATCTAATTATTATTACAGCATATATCTATAACACCCTATAGAAGTGGGGTTTTTCCTCTAATTGCACTTCTTCACCTTGACACTAAATACTCCTAATCAGTTGGCATGATCGCATATTGCACTATTTCCCATATTCAACAGCTCATCTTTTTGAAAATGCCACATCTGAATAAAGTTTGTTTTCTGGAACTTGTTCAAGCCATAACCATTATCGTGCTTCTCGTGCCTCAACGATAATTTATTAAAATACGTGTGCTTCGATGGCAAATGTTTTGTTGACTTCCCAGGCGCTGGCATTTTTCCGGTTTTGCCCACTGGTATCCACCCTGTTAAACTGATGTTTTTTTTTTCAGGCAAAAATAGTAAGATGTCCATATTGCATATAAGTTCAGTGAATTCCTCGAACTGTAAACTGCAATCATAATCGGCCTTGCATCCGTCATTCTTGTTGATTCTCATTCTCAATTCTGTCTACTTTGCTCGTAAAAAAAAAGGTGGCATGTTTGCAGAAAGAAATTACGCGGTACTTATATATGAAGTTATGGTAAAATCGAAATTTCTTTTAACATTTTGTCAGCGTGTTCGAGTCACAGCTATGTCAGAAACCTACAGCGACGCCACAGAAACGAGCATAATCTCTCTTGCGGTTCGAGACGGACAGACCAAAATTTTGACGGCGCGCGCCGTTTGTGAATCAGGCTAGGCTTAATAAAGGTCACAGTAGATATAAGTTCATAGTTTAGTATTTTACAATAACCTTGACCTTTCTGTTTACTAAGCCCTCTTTGCTGAAGGTTAAAAAGTTTCAGTAACCTTATGTAGTGAGACTGCTGGGAGATTCAGAAGAATAGGGCCGTGTGGTTGTATTTAAAAAAAGGGGACTTAAAAAAGCATTGATTACCGAGCACCTCGTTTGTTTCGCTGCCTTGTATATGCCCTTTGGCCTCATTTACATCCGTAAAAAACAGGGCATGCCATAAACATCGCCACTACATTCTTCGGTTGTGCATCAACAAGATGCAGTAGGTCTTCTGAGACAAGAATCAAATTAGGTTGTCCCTATTAATTCTGATAAAGGTTGGATATGTTACGAAGGAACAGGAAACTGGAGAATGATAGAATTTTAGAATGCAGTGGGTTCATAGATAAATGGACACAAAGTTTACAATATACAGAAGTTTTACTGAATCGGCGACAGTCGATCGACTTGACTAAACCACTGAAGTATATGCATTATATATAAATAAGCTGGGCGAGCGAGAAAATGGACATTAAATTGTCATTAAACATGCACAAATGCACTTATCAGTCTGTCTTCGTGAGCATGCAGCTCTCTCGCTCCGGTCATACGAAACCCCGGAATGCCACGGAATGCCCCGGAATGCCAGAAAAATTCATGGTTTTAGGTGTAAATAAAAGGGTTTAAAGGTATAGCAAGCATCAGAATGCACTTTCTGAAGTATCTCATGCATAATATGCCAAAAATCGACACATAGTTACGTACATTTGACAGATTTGTGTACCTACTGTTATCGTCTGCTCGTCTGCCGTGCATACGAAACCCCGAAATGCCACGAAAATTCATGGTTTTAGGTCTACATAAAAGGTTTTAAAGGTATAGCAAGCATCAGAATGCACTTTCTGAAGTATCTCATGCATAATATGCCAAAAATCGACACATAGTTACGTACATTTGACAGATTTGTGTACCTACTGTTATGTATGCACGGCAGACGAGCAGACGATAACAGTAGGTACACAAATCTGTCAAATGTACGTAACTATGTGTCGATTTTTGGCATATTATGCATGAGATACTTCAGAAAGTGCATTCTGATGCTTGCTATATCTTTAAAACCTTTTATTTACACCTAAAACCATGAATTTTCCTGGCATTCCGGGGCATTCTGTGGCATTCCGTGCATTCCGTGGCATTCCGGGGTTTCGTATGACTCTCTCGCTCTGTGTGTGTGTGTGCACGCAAGCGCATTCGTACTTAGAGAGCATATATCGAGTTAAGGTGGGGGAGCCTAGCTTATAGCAGGCTACCTAAAAAAAAAAAGCCAAAGATTTTATTTTCAATAATCTACATTAGGCTCAATCTAGGATCTACATTTAACATTATGATCATATATTACGACTTCATGCAGGTTCTAATAAAGCAAGCACAAGTATCGTTCATTTGTATTTCAAAGATCAATTCACACTACAATTTCACTCATTACCCCTTCTGTCATTTTTCTCGACGTGTCTAGCAGGCAGAAAATTTCGACCAGAGCCGGTCAGTTCAATGGCACTCATTACTCGACGTCATACGAAGAAAGAGTGAACGATCGATCGAAGACATGCGAAACTCTGTGAAATGCACACTGAATTAAGTTGTGATGAGGTCGATTAAACTGACCTCAGTATGCCGGGTTCCTTGAACAGAGGTCATTGCATTATTCACGTTCGCCCTAGTGTGCCGAACGTGTTGTTTTCTGCGCACAATGCTCGAACGTGCGACATAAATTTGGCACTCGCACAACGGATCTGCAATTCCCGGACTAACCAATCAGAAGACTTTTAAAGTAAGTAACGCTGACATGGGGGTTTTCCAGACATACCAAGGGAACGAGTGGGAGTCATTAGTGATTCTTTTTTAATACATCTGGATTCATCTCATCCAGCAACTGACATACGATCTATGTATGCGCACAGATAATTGGCTGAGGCATATGCGTCAGCAAAATTAGCCCCTCCAGAAACATTTTCAGATTCGCTGGGGATCTTTTCGTAATTCTACTCCTTCATTCTGGTTACACGGCCACTCCTACAAAAAAAGTCAGTAAATATATAATCAACGGTTGCGTAGCGAGGAGCAGGATGTAAACAACTGATAATGCTTTGATTTAATGGCTCGAAGTCCTCGGCCAGGCGCTTCAAAATTCCTCTCGTGTACAGTTTATTATAAGTGCTTGATTGTCACTCGACACTCTAGTCGATCTACAAGTACAAAGTCGCAAACACAGCTTTTATATTAACAAAGCACACTCCTGTATAACCAGATAGAAGATCGACAGAAAGATCGTAAAGACTGAATGACAGAAACTTTATATATATATATAAACTACGTATGATGCTGGCCGCGGGTATACTGTAGCTCTAGCGGCTGCACAGCTACTCACCCCCGTTGAGTAAGCGTCGACTACTCCACCTGGAAGAGGAGAATCTGTTCGTGTTCAGACTCGCGGCGTTGCTGCCACTGCAGTCTGACAGACTGCTGCGATGCGATGCCGGCCAAACCGCAGAGGGAGTGCAGCTGAAGTCCGACGACAAATTGCTGCGACGCAACTCCCCCCTTAATACCAGGGGAATGCGATTGGTGTCTGACACGCTTCCTCGACGCTGTGCCGGCCATACCACCGAACTAGGAGTGCGATGGAAGTCCGCCAGACTGCCTCGGCGCGAACCCGACTTCACGACAGGAGTGCGGGTGAAGTCGGACATGCTCCCTCGGCGCCAACCAGGCCACACGACAGAAGGAGCTTGGCGTCCATCGCCACCAGACAAGCTGAGTCTGCGAGTTGCGTCCTCTGAAGGGTCCATCACTTGAGTTTCACGTTAGTATTGATATAGATATAAGATCCTCGGGTACAGATCTCAGGACCCAGCTGATCTCGGAACTTGAAAATCTCTAATCAATCTTGCAACCTGGGAAAAAGTGCCTGCCTCTTCCACAAAGATTTGTTTCATTGACGTCTTTCCTACAATTTATGCTTCTTTGTCCTGGCCAGTTCCGACGACAGTTTCAGGAAATGTTTTTCAGAGCGTTGATTGCAAGAAACAGATTAATTTTCCCTCGAAAAACAAAATGGTCTCAACAAATCTTCGTGACTCCTGACGTTTCTATCCGGATGACGTCATTTGCGCCCTACGTAACTATCACGTGCACAACCGTGCTTTGTGTTTTCCTCACACAAGAGCCAAGAAATCAAATAATCTGGACCTACGACCCCGATGAAACATCTTTTATAAACTGGACGAACATACAATCGCAGTGTCCTGTCGACAGAAAGCATGGCAGTCTGGTGGTACTAGTGCCTTTCTATACAGCAGGTTGCCTACCCAATGTTTAACAGCAGCAACGTAACTTAGTAAATGATAACCGCAACTGCACGCTGGAAAACTTTCTGCGCCTTCACTGTACACCGCCTCAAAAGGCCTTGTCATGCATGAGAGCTGTTCTGATTTCACTTGCTTAGGTGGTGCCACTTGCCATCCACTGTCCTATAATTTCCTTGTGCAGGTTGATTAATTATGTCTCTTATAACCCTGACATGTCAGTACAGTGCCGAGCAAAAAGCTCAGGCAGTTAAGGGGGGGGGGGAGAAACAAAAGTCGTAGCTTGGATAACAAATGTATATGTGCTTATTTTAGGATGTTAAATGGAATGAAGAATATGGAGATAAGTCCTCTGTCTTTCTCCAGCGTAAAAAAATGCAGCACAATGAAGTATATCTCTTGATACACTGCCCTGGCTGCAAATAATAATAGCAGATGTGCATTGTCTACAGGCGGCATCATACCTTGCGTGAACAGCATCAGAGTGTGTGTGTGTGTGTGTGTGTGTCCTCTTTCTCTCTCTCTCTCTGCATGGGTGTTTGTATATGCTTGAGAGAGTGGATGCATTTGGGTGAGCGAGTTAGTGCATCAGTCAGTCAGCCAGTGGGAGAAAGAAACCCAGAGTAAATTTCTACAACTCCTGAAACCTTGGTCACGTAAACAATTTCTTGGATTAGTCTCCCTTTGCGTACAGGCCGCCAGTCGCGATGTGGGTGGGACTTTGATCATGTAATTTTTGAAGGATTTTATTTATTTATTTATTTATTTATAAGGTGCTGGTGGTGATATTGTCGTCATCATTATCAGCACTATCCCAGCCACTACCACCAACACAATCAGCAGTACAATTATCATCACCATAATCATCACCTGTACGTTTAGTATTGTTAAGGCATCTATGACGATTTTTAAATCACAACGTTGTGAGACCAACGAGACGATTCCGTGTCAAATTTATGTGAAATATCGTGATTGAGAAGTCTCAAATGCACATAATTTTGTAAACTTTTTCTAAAGTTAATTTCGTTTTTTTTTAAAAAAAAAAGCAGTTTCAGTGGACTCTAAAGCTTGATAATTCTCCATTGTCGTTTTTGTCGTCGTCATCGTCTTCGTCGCAGTCATCATCATTGCCACCCCCCATTACCCCCACCACCCCAGCCTCCTATTTGCTTCCACCAACAGCAAAACTTTAACCATCACCATCATCATCATGACAGAAAATGTGACGAAGAAAGTAGCTAAAAACACCAAACCTTTGGACTTTGTAAGGCCGCTAGAAGATGTCTGACTACAGCTCCTGCCGAGACATCCGGCTTCCCGCTGGAGGCAGTAGCCAGGCTGGCTGGCATGACCGGACTTCATCGTGGCCAGAAGTCGTCGAGGCTCCAAGGTCAGCTCCCTTTGACCTCGTCGGTCCTCTTCACAGTTCTTTTCCTTTTTCTCCCTCTCCGCATCTCGCCGAGCGGGTGGCGCAGGAAGGACCCCCGGGTCCCCGCAACTGCCGTTCGACTTGTAGTCGTCAGCGTCGTCTTCGTCACTGATGTAGATGGGGTTGATGGTGCCGATGTCGATGGAGGTGGGATGAGAGTTCCACGCATGTCCCGTTGTCCGGTTAACCGCTCGCCCGTTTTCCTTCTTTGCAGTCATTGCCATGACAAGTTCTTGAGCGCAGAGCTGCCGGGTGTGTCCGATTATATTACACTCGCGAAAAGATCATGACGTGTACATCGATAAGAGACCACCACGTGAATTAGAAACGCCCCAAGAGAAATGTTCATCTGTCACTAGGCAGGAATAGCGAACTGCCAAAAGTTTCACTAAGCCGACGCCTGAGCTAGCTAGTTTTGAAATTCACTATTCCACTAAAATTTCTATTCGCACTGGATGGGGTTTTTTTTCGGTTTGATTTCTGTTGTTCTTGTTGGGGCTTTATTTCCTTTGTCTACGATATTTATGTTTTTGTTTTGTTTGGGGTTTCTTGTGTGAAAGTCTCTATTCTTAACACATTTTAACTCTCCAGACAAAAATAAGGAAGGTGGAATCTCTCAGTTAGGACTTTGAAAAGCGGTCTTGATGGTAGACACACTCTCTCGAAACTCCACACAGGTGTTACAATTACGATAGAGACTTTCTAATCTTTATAGTCACTGCCGAACAGCTACTGCTTCAGAAAAAGAGGTAGTCTCGTCTGCACTTTGACAATGCTGCCCCGGCACTTCAGTAAGTGGTTAGGGTAGTCTGGACACACTGGAAAAAGAAAAAAAAGCTTTTTGCGTGGCTGTCCTCAGTATAACGATACATGCACTCCGTCAGAGGTATCTTCGCATTTTTCTGTTTATAACTGATCAAGATGTATCTTGTCATTCTCAAGCGGTTCGACAAAAATCGAACAAAACCAACAGTACAGAAGTACTGCAGGTATCTGCATTAAATAATTTGCCCCATTTCAAAAGACAACATTTCTCCGTCAAATGTTACCGAAACCCCATCCCCAAAACGCATAGTACTATCATCTATTCTGTCCATATTATTATTTTTGCTGTGTCCATGTGTCCGTCCGTTGTTGTGTCCATCCGTCCGAGCCGCTGTTTCGGATGTTGCCCGGGTGACTCCGAAGCGAAGCTTGCTCGGTTATTCAATTCTCTGCTAGAAATTTCCCTTCTGAAGTGCCGGTGTTCTGGCAAGTTGTGGAGAGAACAGTGAGATTGCATGATGGTTGCTCTTGCACTTTTTAGTATTTCATGGCACTTACCAAATCATGCCAGTGATGCCTGATAGCTCAGCTTTTGGGATGGTTCCATCCTGCTCTGGAATCTTCTGGCAGCTTATAGAAAACGCTACTTACTATGTAAACACCGTAGAACTGGCATCGGCATTTCAGGACTGGATTTTTCAAACTCCATACTTTTTCCTGTGATTACCTGGGAGTTTCTGAATTGGTTGCCCCTGAATTCAGGCGGCCTTTTCCAGTAATTTCTGCTGTACCGTACTGAAGTTCTGGCAGATGCTTGAGAGTTCTGTTATATTCCAGGAATAATGGATGCACAACAGACATTTTCATACAGTTACTGGAGCATCCCGGAACTGTCTGACTGTCAGACTATCTAGATAAGTCCACCGTGTTCCACAAACTTCTAAATCCAGAAAGTTAGGTCAGTACTTTAGACTTCCGTTGCATTTCCAGGCGTTTCTATTCCACTACAAACATTTCTTAGAGTTACTGGAACTCATGGCCGATAGTCACACTTTCCAGAAAGGTTTATCATGTTCTGGAAAATTGTGCCCCATTCCAGAAAGTTCTAAAACACCATGCGCAATGTTGCGATACTTGATCAGTGTATAGTCAGGTTTTCCCTCGTATGTACTTTGTTCGAAATGAGTTTTTCCCCCTGGGTGGCGGCAATATTTTTCTTACATCTAACAACATTGTGCCGGGACTAATGGACAATACTTGATGTTTGAACTAAAGGACCTCGGCCGACCAGTCACAAGACATGATTCAAACAGAAGCGATTATTTTGAAGCCATGTGGTCAGTCCTGTGGCTAAGCGTGTGGCGAACCTTGATGGGATGCGTGAGGAAGTGATTGTTCCGAGGACAGCGGCTGGACACTAGCCGGACACATGGCATAACACGTGACAGACCTTGACCACCAGAGATAATTGAGTCATCCGACTTCAAATCTGGACTTAAGCAACCTCACCATAAACTGGGCCCGGTGCAGGTGGGACGGTCACCTACAGGCAATGATACCCCCCATCTATATATTGGCCAGCGCAGGGAACGCTGGAGACGGAAGGTTGCTGGTCGAATCCTGGTGTAGCCAAGGATTATTTCCTGGAATTAAACATTGTGCAAACCCCATTCGGGCATTCCTTGCACATTAAACAGCCTGCCCGCACTGACCATCTTACTGCAGACTATAAGTCTGGTGGTTCTTTCAGAGCATAGTTTAGTGATAGGACCCCATACCCCTATAGTGCGAAATCACCGCAAGGTGGAAGCACTGTCCCTCTAAATAGTAAACAATGCTAGAGAAGAGACAGGATCAAAACCTTAAATGAGATTCAATGTAGACGTTAACAAGGAGATGTGAAAGCTTCACACGCGGCTGGATACTTAAATCATGAAGACTTTAAATTTCTGATTGGAGATTTCAGGCTTCGAAATGTCTCTGTGGGAACTGCGAGAACTCTGTCATGCAAACACGCTCCTGTTGAAGACTTGTGGCAGATGACACAACGAAGGGTCTTGCAGAAGTTACCGATGTTTAGAGGCGGCTATGCCATCGGCCATGTTGTCAAGCTCATTAAAAGGATTGCTAATATTCAACCATCTGACGCCGTGTAGTCTCCACTGTCCCGCCTTCCGTGTACAGTGACCGTTGGTGACGTCACATGCATTTAACCGAGCACACTGGAACTGCCTGTCAGACTTTCTAGAAAGCGACATCGTGTTCCAGAAACTTCCGCCTAGGTACAAAAGGTTCTGCAGGGTGCTACAGACTTCCGTTACAATTCTAGGGGTTTCTACTAAACTACACGCTTTTCACACAGTTCTGGAGCAATCTGACAAGTTTCGAGGTCCACATTTCCTAGAAAGCTTTGTGCTTTTCTGTAAAAATGTTATCAAGTGCCGGAAACTAGATGTTCCAGAATGTTCTGCTGCATAGCAGGTTTTTCAGAAGTTACCAGCTTAGTGTAGCTGCCTGATTGTCCCAATGTAGGGAAATTCCATCGTGTACTGGGATTTTGTACACGATTCAAGAAAGTTCTACTAGATAATCCAGCACTTTGCAGCTTAACCAGCTTGTCTCATGACTACCCTGGCATCAATTTGCTTCGGAACACCCAAAAGGTTGTGAAAGATTTTGTTATTTTCAAGCAATTTGGCCAGGTTCTGGAAACTTCGGTCACTTTACAGAAATTTGTGCTATAGGCTTTTACTGCAAGTTTTTTTCTCCCATATTTTATTCATCAAGACATTTTCCTGCAAGTTATGTGTACCACATATCTTGCTGTTATTGTGATCTGGGCGTTTTGCCAGCTGTTATGGTTTTTCTTTGAAAGATGTTGTGATGTTAAGTCAGGTCACTCTGTCGGCTTCCCGGTGTCTGGTTGTCATGATGTTTCATTCTGTCACTACATACGCGAATGCGCCCACATTCAGGTTCACTACTATTCTCACGTACATAGGTATATTATAATCTGACGGACATATCTGCGTGCGTAGACAGCGGGCAATGTAACCAGGCTACCGCACGTGCCTCCTGTATGCAGACACTTGTTTACTGGTGTTCCGCTTCAACAAAACGACGTAGCAGTCCTCGACTGTCCCGTTTTCCTCTGATACGAGAAATTTTATCTTAACGAATACACAGAGATTGAAAACAAACCATCTGATGCGGCTCCTAAAGGGAAGCTCACTCTAGCTTTTCGCCATAATGGAGTAAAGACTCCGCGAATAGCAGCCAGTCACGAAGGCCGAAGGGATCATCCCGCGACAAGCCACGAGTTACGGTATGTGGTGCGCAACACGACTCGGCTTAGCTCTGCGTGTGAGGCCAATGCTAGGAAAACTTGTCGTAAAAGGCAACCCGCCACCCGGTTTTTTTTTCTTTGCGCAGTAATCCTTCCCACACCCACGCCTTTAAGTTCCATCAGCAAAATGCCATGCACACACCTATCGCTTGTTCCTACAAATATGAGTGAGGTGCAGGTGGCGAAGGGGGAAGACACTAAACCTGAAAACGACTTTATTTCGTCAACAAATATATTCTATAACCTGTCTTATCTCCGTTTCTTGCCTACACTTCGTGCAGCTTGGAGGATGATTTAGAAGCCGGAAGAACGCGCTACTTCCGCCACTTCCCGTGTCGTGAAAGCAGCGTCCTCTGGGGGGGG
>SMGT01002345.1:210504-251163 GCA_004794575.1 Lanistes nyassanus | reverse complement strand
GGGGGGGGGGTTGGATGGGACGAGAGAAGGGGACCGAGGAGTTAGGGGAAGATTTCTGGCGTGACCGGTATATTTTTATCCAGTCTTCACTGCGTTTCACCACAGGGTCCTTCTATCCGGCCTGGCATGCGTGCTTGGTCCCTCAGCGATGGGAACCTGTACTGAAGCAGACCGTGCTCCTTACGTAGCCATGTCTAAGGCCTTGGAGTTTCCCTGCTTTCGAGCCAAGACAGGTTTGTGATGGCTCCAGCACTTAGGACAGAAAGGATAACTGTATAGAGGTCAAGTAGAATTTGCTTCCTCGGGTCCTTTTGGTAGAAATTGTCTATATTTATTGATTTGTTCGGTGCAGCCCTGCTGTGCAATGACATGGACCTTAGACCTTTACGTAAGCACCCTGACTAAATCAACATTTAAACGAAATTTCGTTAGTCGACTGTTATGACTTATTACAAGGCCTCTCTCGATCTGCAGAAGTAGAAGTATTCGTCTTCTTGAGTATGTCTTTGATTTCATTTATTGAAGACTGTTGGGATGTCATAGACATCCTCCTTACGTCATCTTAAAACTTAAAGGAGCCGTTTGAAAATCTCATCTTAACCTCTCTACTGACTACAGTGATTCACGCAGCAACGTTGCACAACCAGTTAATTGTCTCTCGCCATTCCTCTGTTTATTTGGTGGGGGAGTGGGGAATTTTTTCTCCCCCCACCACCCCCACCACCCCCACCACCCCCACCATCCCCCCACCAGCAGCAGCTGTTGTCATAATCGTCATCGTCGTTACCGCCGATGTTAAGATTGTTATATTTTTCAATATTTTATGTATTTCAATAAGCAACGTTCCATTTTTTTTACTAACAAGTGATCCCCAATTTTGCTTCAATCTATATAGAATACTTCGACGCCCGGACCTGTTGGAAGTCGGCAAACTTTACGTCAATGATTAACGAGTGCTACTCTGGAAACAAAAGAGCCCTAACATCAAACTTCTGCGGGTGGGTCCTAGTTGCGCATCTATTTATTTATGAATGTTTAAAATTCCTGCGACAATACTCAAAAGTATGTAATAATACTTTATTTTATCAAAATCATTATCAGTTTTAGAAAGAAACTAAAAAATTTGAGAAAGATTCAGGGATCTCCACAGTCTGTATCCCTCCCTTGCTTCCTTATTTCGATTCCTGACAGTGCTACTGATAGTGTTATGCGGACAATTCGGTTGCCTTTTATACTGTTCGCAACAAGGACACATAAAAGTATTCATGTAAAAATGTTTAGTCATTCCTATTTTAAGAAAACTTTTGAGATATCTTTTTTTGCCCTAGTGGAA
This sequence comes from Lanistes nyassanus, assembly GCA_004794575.1. NCBI lineage: Eukaryota > Metazoa > Mollusca > Gastropoda > Architaenioglossa > Ampullariidae > Lanistes > Lanistes nyassanus. Next base: position 249,830 of record SMGT01002345.1, on the reverse strand, counting down.
GGCTGGTAAGTCATTTTATAAGCCACTCTACACAGATTTTTATGCAAAACATTATTAAACATCCCTTTATAAAATACCAAACGTCGACTGAGAATCGATCTAGTGTGATCCTCGGGGCAGAGAGCAATTCTAGCACACTTTTGGTGTTCGGGGGTTAAATGTGTGTGTCTGTGCCGACTCCCAAATTTTAAATAGGTCTAACTTGTTACCTTCCTCGAAAAAGACTAACAACAACTAATACTCCGAGCAGAAAAAACTTTTGTAACGACCCATCTACACTTTTTATTTTCCAATTATTAAAGCCCTAACGATTGATTGATTTCGCTGGCTAGTCGTGTGATCGTGTTTAAACGCCCTATAAACAGTAGGCTCGCTCTAGCCTCGCCTTGACATGGAGTTGACTACGTCACCAGCAGTAGCACGGGATTCTCGTGGTGGTACATTTCCTAAACAACCTTTCACATATTTGCGATACCGTTTGCTCTTACCCTGAAACTGTCCAGCTCAGATCCTACCCGTGCTCAGTCGGGTTGCATGTGGAGATATGGCTGTCCTGTAGCAGTGTGTGGTGGCATTGTCAGCCTAAAATTGCGAAGCGTACAACACAAGTTGTGGGCTGGGTTGCATTCACGCTCTCCTTCCTTATCCGTGTCCTGACGTAATGATGCAGGTAAAATACACAGGATGAATGGGTCTTACGACCACGCCTATGACCGGAAGGGCAGATAAAACATTTGTACAACCCAGCCTTGGGCTGGTTTGCATGAGCGTTCCTATCTCCCGTTCATACGTACACGTGCACGTAAAATACACAGGGTGAATGAGCCTTAGCGACCGCTCTTAATTAAGACCGGAAGTGGAGATACGAACGCTTATGCAAGCCAGCCCAGGCGTTCTGTCATGAAAAACAGAGGCAGACACCCTACAGTGCAGATGAGGATGGGTGGTTGCCTGAGGCTGGTTCTACCTGCTGCTGAGAGCATTTTGGGGTGTATAGCAGAGGATATCAGCTTCAGCAAGATCGGATGGCTCGGCCGGATTGCCCGGATACACTCATCGAAAATAATAATATAGATTTCAAGAAAGAAAAAAATCTGTCCGCTGATGTTAATTCGAAGAATTTTGTACCGTTTGATTACCTTCAGGCAGAGTGCACGTGCCTGTTAAGTCCTCTGCAGATCTTTGGAACAGTTTAGATTAAAATACCGACCTTTTAATGTGTTTATATATATATATGTTCGCACGCGCGTGCGTGCATGTGTATATTATCTCCCGCGTGTTCATGGGTGAATGGGTGTACCACTGTGTGTGGTTGCAGGGGGGCCATGTTATTCAAGGACTGCCTACTTCAAAACACGCTCAGCGTGCCCGGCTGTGACGTCAAAAGCCAGCGCTTGTTCGACATAATCCTGTCAACATGGTACAACTCTATAGGACTGGCTTTCACACCAGCTTGCCCGGAAACTGGTGAGAGGTGGAGCCTTTGACTTGAACTGATGTTAGTGAACAGGCCATAATATGTTTCAGTGAGGTGTGTTGTGTATTACTTTGTTTGCAGATCAAGGCAGTCACGATGGCGTTGGATCACATTATGTGACCCTTTCAAAATGCGTCATACTGTAAACACTCTTAGTATCCGTGATCGTTGGAGTTGGTCCTTTGGTAAATTAGTTTTCGATTAATAAGAAATTTTATATTTTTTAAGGGAAAGTGCTTCAACCGTCAGTGCTTTCGCACCACAGGGGAAAGGGGAAGGTGGCGATTTTGGGGAAGGGGGTGCTCTGGTTGCGGGTGCTCAGCTGGTAGTGGTAGAGGCTGGTTCTTTGCAGGCTGGCTTGTTCTCTGGTGTCCCTGGCTTTGATGGTTTTCTGTTGTTGCCCTGCTAGTTGTTCCCTACTTCTGTTTAAATTAGGCTTATTACCTTTCCCAAGAAGAACTAAAAACATACTAGTGAGGATTTCAGAGTAAAAGAATCGGCGGGAAATGATAAACTCGCGTAGGAGAACGGCAGGTCACTGCAAGCAGTGGATGGCTGGGGAACAACGGAAGACCAATTTGTTGATACTTGGGATGTGATTGAATGAGATTCTGAAAGTACAGTTTTGCTAGTCCCAATAACATGGCACTTTAAAGAATTTAGCATAACAGCTGGTCAAATGCTGTATGGGGTTTCTTTCATCTCTTTCGTATTTTGATAATTACTAAGTTCGCAAGGCAGGGTTTACGCGTTTGGACCAAGTCACATAAAAGCAGGAGTGCAGAACATATTGCCATTTTTCTTTTCTTGCAAACATATACCGAAATTGCCCAAGACTAGTTTCTCAGCCTTCGTTCAGCGATGGTCGACCCCTGTACAAAGCGCACAATAGCCACTTAAAAATACTTTAAATAACTTGCACTAATTCCTTGTTTTTTGGATGCAGAAGTCCCTTCCTTGATCACACAAAAAACAACAGCTTCCACAACCACCACAGAATCGACCACTGTAACGACGATATCACCTGTGTCGACTGATTCTGCTGATCAAGTGGCTTCGCGTTCTACTTACAACTGGCAGTCGGCGGAACAGGGGAAGAGCACTCCAAGTGGAGATCTTCAGTCAGTGGAATATGGGAAGATCCCTGGAAAGGCTGGCATATCCGTATTACTTACTATTACTTCTCCGTTCGACGTTTTTGTCATTGTGGCAGCAACTGTTCTTGTTCAGTTCTTTAATCAAAATATCATTTTTAAGTAATGATTTTTTCTTTCACAAGCAAACAGCGGGTGGTATAATCAATGTGAGTTTCGGCCTGCCTCTCATAGACCGACCGACCTTCTTAAACTGACCTCTACCTCATGATTGATTCCGTCATTGACAAGCTGAAAGTTCGGCGAAGTAGGACACATTCGTCCAGTTAAGAAATCTGACGAATAAATTTCTGTATTGATATACTTGTCCACTTATGCAGAAAAGGTTGGCGAAGTAGTGACATTTGTTCTTCGTCAATAACGCAGTCTCACACAGTTCGACTTAGTTGTTTCAGAAAACACTTCTAAAGAGTGCAAACTGAAACTAGCAGTTTTAGTTTATACTTATAGTCTGTGAACTTGAAGTAACGAAAAGAAACGGTCAGTAGTGTCACAATTAGATTTTGTGCCGATTTTTGGTAATCCATCGTTGAGAAGCGAGAGTAAAAATCTCTCGATCGTTGACAGCCCATGGTAATGGAGCTGGATTAGTTCGTCGTTTTTTGCAATTTCCGCGCACGCTGCGGATGTCGTCCTATTCAGCTAAGTGCCTGCTTTTTTGTCTGTATCTGTTTGTGCTGTCCTGAGGAAGGGACAGTGCCCCGAAAAATGAAGGTCTTTTACAGTATCGTGTACAGCTTGGCTCGGTTCCTGTTTTTTTCTTTTTGTTGGTCTTTGCAAAACCATGCGAAACAAGCAGACGTACAATGTTTTGAAGACCTCGGAAGCACAATAATGGAATATTGCTCTCCCTCGCTGCATTACCTTCCCTGTTTCCTGTTTGATCAACTAGGGGGAGTGTGGTGCAGCACATCGGTGTCAAACCAGCGCATTTGGGTTTGGAGGCCAGGACTGTAACCACGCGGCAATCGTCTTCTCAAATGTTTTGGCAGCAATTTTATCGTAAGACATATTTTTTTTACCACATAATCCTGCAACATTGACATCTACCAAAATTCAAAAAGACTGAAGCAGAGTGTGTGTATGTGTGGGTTGAAGAGGGGTGAATTCACTTGACCTCCAGGTGTGTACTATCCCATGTACCGACACTTTCCCCCAACCTACACTAATCAAATTGATTACACTACACTAAAGATTTGAGAGATCAGCTGCACTTTGGCAGGTAGGTGGGCCATGGATGTAATCTGCAACACAATGATGCAATAGTGAACGCCAGTGTGCAAGAAAATGGACATGACTGCCCAGCAATTTCACCAAATCTTGACTGGATCACCTGAGATGTGTGCAGTTTGCACTGGTCTTTCAGTTCTTTTTGCTGAAAAACTGCAATATTTATGTTTTATTCCATCAGTATCCTAATGTGAGCAATTTGTAAACTAAAAATATGTTGCATATTTTCACTAAATTTCTTCATGGCAAGTTTAAAAGACCCAGTCACTCAAACATAAACTTCCCTTCCCAAATACTTTCACTCCTGGAGGAAACAGTATCTGTGAAATCTATATTTACCACTGCCATTTTGATTTTATGAAATCAAGTTTTACCTATAACTCTTTTTTGGTGTGTGTGTGTGTGAAAGAGTTCTGGATTTTAAAGTTTTTTGTTTTAAGTGGAATGACTTGTTAACATTTGTCCGCACTTTTACAAATCTGTTTTGGCAAGGGATTCTAGTGGGATGCATGACAACTCAAGTTTAAAGGGTACAAATTGTATTTCTTGGCAACAGCTACTTATATTACAGTATACATTCAATTTTCATTTGGCAATTAGAGATAAATACACAGTCCAACAAAAAATCACGCCTGATGTGTAACTTGGTAAACATAGTGACCTGAAGCCAGCTGGTAAAACTTCAAAAAATTTATTTTCAAGGAAAGTTTCTGCATACTATAATAATTGGCCACAAAGGCAAATCATGTGTAATGACTGTTATGCATGTAATTATAAATCTGACCATTTACACATCAGTAACAGGGAATCTGGTACACCAGAGCACAAATTAAATATTGCCTTCCACGGTTAAAACAGAGGAAAGGAGACCCAATCATGCAATGTATCTGGTTTTAACCATCCACAATTTTTAATGGAAAGACACCCAAAAGCATAATTTTGCAACAATCTGTACAATTCAAGATGCAGCCACCTTATCACTGTATATAATGTTTGAAATAAAGATCTGTAACACAGATGTCATAGAGGGACCGAGAAGACTTAAGAGATTCCCTTTTCAATATAATCACAACTGTTGACAGACATCTCATAGGACTAAAACTTTTTCTAAACAATAAGAGACATCTAAACGGATAAAACACGAGCTTTTAGAATTAGTACATACTCTGAAATTAAAAACATCATCAAAACTGACTGCCATATTCCTGCCACTATCATTTAAGAATATGTTTATAAAGCAGACGTGGCCTGCACTTAAGTGACACTAGTAATATGCCGAAAAAACCCACTACTTTTTGAGCAGCATAACAGGGCTGCTTTACAGCAAGAAAATTATCCCTGTGCAATATTGAGACTATAACCCCAGAATTGGCTTTGACTCAACCCTGTCTGCCCAGTGCTATGCAAATGCAACCCTCCTCCCAATTCCCATGTGCATGTGTGCAATGAACCCATACACATGCACACACCCTCAGACAAATCCATCCACACCAATGCATGCACACAACACCTGAGACCCCCAGAATTCTGTGAAATAAATAAAAATATATACATTAACATGACAATCTTAAGTACAACCTATTCATGTTCCTCCTATAATCATAAAACTGACATGTCAGTACAAGACATTCCAACAAACACATCTAGATTCAAACAAGAATTCTCAGAACATTTTTGCCTCAAAATCCTATGACGACAGAGCGTTTGTCCCTGCTGCGAGCTCTGGCTTTTGTCCTGGCTTTGTTGGCAATATTATTGTGAAAATTCTGGAGAAAAAAAATTGTTAGCTCAAAATGCATCATTCTTGGCAAGTTTTAAATTGTTAAAAAATTTAAACACACAAGCAATAAACAGTAAAGAATGCACAAAGAAAAGTTCAAACACTTCAAGTTTGGCTATGCCATGCTGCAGATATTTAAGACAACATATGCTGCACTGGCTACTAGAGTAAGCACTTTACCCTTTACACTTTGCAAGGAAGCCCAGTCTTTTAACACTCATCCTCTGGACACTTAAATCACAATTTTGCTATGTCTCATGATGGAGACAATGTGATGCTTTAGTAGCTAGGTAGATCAACTTCTTTCTTGTTATCACTTGTCTATAGATAGAAGTAAGTGTGGGCATCAAGAATCTAGTGCCACTTACGGAAGACTGAACACAACTTATTACTCACCCTCTCCACCTTAGTAAGCTTTTGGGTGGGTTTAGCTCCCACAGGCAAGGGTGGACCCAAGTTAAAGAAATCCCGCAGCATGACATTTTCCTAACAACAGAAAATTACTTATAGATATGGCTCGTCCCTGCAAGGCAGCTTGTTTAAATGAAAGCATGATCGCGATAAAAAAACAATCTTTTTGATTGGTTTTGCTGTCAGTTCACACCTGTGTATAAAAATTAAAGACTTTTGGTTATTTTCAAAATTTAAAATTAAACCCAGACAAATGCCGCACAAGGAAACAGACATGGAACCCAAGTGAACATCACAACAATGCCGGGAATGTGACATATCTCACCTGCAAGTGAATGTTGATGCCAGAACCCAGCACCTGGCAGAAAGCATCATAGTGTTTCTTTAGTTGCCAGCCTTCCACTTCCAGGGTCTCTATTCCCATCCTTATTTTAGCCTCAGGCACCTCTCCATCCTGTTGCAACAAAGAAGCAACAAGCAATCAACTAGTTTTTCAGGTTGCAAAGATAATAGCATAAGCTCACTATTGCAGCAGAAAAATAGTTACGCAAAATTACAAAAAGGCAGTGAGCAAGTTTGAATGTTGGCGACAGAAAGTGATTTTACTGGCCAGTCAAAAAATTGGCAGTAATTCCAAGCTCTGATGCAACAATGAAAATGCCAATATCCCTACGTGCGTTGCCTAAGGGCGAGACCTTGCAAGATTTCGCCTGCGAGATCTCTAGTGAGCGAGCGTCTGTAGGAAACATCCAAGAGTCTCGTGCACGAGGCGGAAGTTTTTCTAGCCAACATGCGGTCATATGAAACCCCGAGCAGCCACGAAACGCCATTGTTTTAGGTCTAAATAAAAGGTTTTAAAGGTGTATTTAACATCAGAATGCACTTTCTGAATTATTTGTTGCATAAAATGGCAACAATTGACACCTGAGTACGTACATTTCAAATTTGTGTCAGTACTGTTATCGTCTGCCGCGTATACGAAATACCGAACAGCCACGAAAAGTCATGGTTTTAGGTCTAAATAAAAGGTTTTAAAGGTATATCAAGCATCAGAATGCACTTTCTGAATTATCTGATGCATAAAGTGCCATAAATCGACACTTGAGTGTGTACATTTTATGTCAGTACTGTTATCGTCTGCGATGTACACGAAATACCGAACAGCCACGAATATATATGTCGAATACCCACGAAAAGTCATGGTTTTAGTTCTAAATAGGTTTTGTGTCAGGACTGAAAACTACTGTTATCGTCTGTTCGTCTGCCGTGTATACGAAATACCGAACAGCCACAAACAGCCACGAAAAGTCATGGTTTTAGGTCTACATAGGTTTTGTCAGCCATCTTTCTCTTGCCGGCGAAGATGCCCTAAAGGCTCCTCGCGAGTCCTTGCAAGGTTTTTCCTGCGAGAGGTGCTGGGCAACACTTAACTGGAGTTCTCCTCGCAAGGTTTCGCGAAACCTCGCCTTAGGCAACACGCCTCCTGTTAGTGGGGGGTGGACCCTACCATAAAAGTCGGCAAGATATATGGCAGCTTTCATGCAGTACACACACACACAATGCTTATCTTAATGAAGCAAGGGTTACAAGTTCTGGCATTGTCAGCTGACTGCACAGCATCCTATATAATGTTTCTATTACCCAAGATACCAATGTTAGACAAACCTCCACGGTACGTAGAATATCACGAAAGCAGGACCGCTGAGTACGCCGATCCTTCTTTGCCATATGTTTTGTGCTTTCTGTAGAAAGTTCCTTCAGCTGCACACACAGTCGCTGGGTGGCCTCATCGTCTTCCCCAAAATCCTGTAGGTAGGAACATTTTAGACTCGGTCAGATTTTCTAAGTCCCCACTGTACTTTTGCAAATCACAATGTTTTTTGAGAAAATGAACTCAACCTTATCAGTTTCAACTAATAAAGAACAAACAGATTTTATCAGTTTCACACGTATCGATCCATTTATGCAAACACAAACAGCTCCTTATAAAAAAATTTTTTTACATGTGTGATAGTTTTTGATAAAGTTACTGAAAAAACTTTTCCAGGAGATCAATAAATAATGTTTTTATTAAACCAAATAATAATAAGTCACAATGACTACTAACGAAAAGGCATGATTCTGACCTCATTAATGCAGCGGGACATGTCGTACAACAGGGCAATAGCCTCTCCAGCTGTGATACGTAGCTCTGTGTCACTACAGTGAAGAAGATCTCCCAAACGACTGATGTGCCTTTTACGTGGATATAAAGATACCGTTAAAAATACAGCCCACAAAATAGAAAAATAGGAATACTCCATAAACAATCAAGCAAATAATGATGAAATGAATTTCAATTTCATAATATGGATAAAATCATAAAACCAAACCAAGAGATTTCTATTTTTTAAGAACATCTGCTCTTTTAAAACTGTGTCAAGTGCTTTTTCAAAATTCTCAGATAGCATTTAAAACTGTGTCAAGTGCTTTTTCAAAATTCTCAGATAGCACATCTGCTTCTTTTGCCTATTTCTCTTAAAAAAAAGTCAGCATCAGCAATTACATGTATTTTATTAATCTGTTTAAAAAAAAAAGTTCCCTTGACTTTTATGGTCATTTTTTTTTTACAAGTTTACTACTTGGAAAAACACAGGTATCAAATATGACTAACAGGAGCTACAGGCTTTCGGCTGTACTGTTGTTTGAAATTATTAACCATGATCAGGTACATTTGAAAGGATGTGTGTGGGTGTGTAGTAGGCAGGGGGACCAGAATTAGGAAAGGAAGAATGGTTGGTTGTTTAGTGTCTAGACAACTAAAAAAGTCATATCAGGACCACACACATCAGAGACAAAATAAAAGGCATGTAGTGCACAGAGATAAAAGAGAAAAGTGTAACCAGCCGAAAACTCTGCAGTGACAGTCAGAAGGGAAGACACCAGCAACCTGGGGCTCCCTTTGGAGTGAAAGGAAAAGTGGGAAAGAGGAAAGGGGGAAAAATAGACAGGCATTTCAGGCTGAACAAGAAGTTCCAGGAAACATTTTCCAAAACGGTCTAAGGGACTGACAGAGTCAGGAGCCATGACTGTGGGTGATTTCAGTATGGCTTTGGCCAGCCAAGGCCCACAAGGGTCATACTCAAAAGGCCTTGACACTCATCGAGTTAAAAAAATCTTATTACACTCTCATGATGATCACTCAGTTATTTCTATTGCCAAGAGTTTTTCAGATTTGCGTAAATTTTCACCATGTAAATGGCCCTTTTCCATGGCGAAAAAATACAGCATAAATGCTTATTTTGGGGTTTTATAGTTTCAATGAAAAACAAAGCTCCACAAAATAAAACAAGACCAAGTGAGATATGACTAAAGAAAAAACATGTGCACAGGAAGTTTGATTCACATGCACTAACTCTTGCTGAATTTTTCCTAAACCCTGATTTTTTTTTTGGTATGATTTATGGGCAGCTTTGCAGACTTCTGCAAAATCTCATAAGTCTGGAATGCCTGACAAAAAGAAACAAAAGCTAAAATGCACCATAAAAGCATCTCACGTCATAGCCAGTTTTTCAACATAGTAAGGAGGCGATGTGGTGGCCAGCAGGCCCCAGGCTGCTAGGCACCGGTTGTGCAAAAGGCTCATGTCTGGGTTGATCTGGGGCAGAGTGCCATCACCCTTCCGATAACACTGACTGAAGACTTCTTCCATTGATGCCATGATGGTCTGGGTCTCCTAATAATGAAAAGAAAAAGGTGACTGCGGCTTGGGGTAATAAAGGTGCAACAAAGAGAACTTGGCCAACCAAGACTTAGACAGGCAAGACATCAATGTTTCCGGGCATGGCCCCTTCTCCAGGACAGCATAAACAGATAAAAATCACTTGGACATCCTATTCATCGACCGTGCATGACCAGTGTCATTGTCAGCTAAGTGATTTTTATTTATTTGTTTGTACCTGAGCCATCCTGAAGAAGAGGCCATGCCCTGAAGCGTTGACTTCTTGTCCAAGTTCTAATAATAAGGCACCAAATCTTATAAAATAATTCAAGCTGCACAATTCCTATTGACAGTATTATTTTTATATTAGATGAAATATAATGAAAACCAAGCAAAGGAAGAATAATCAGCAGCGTTATTTTTAGGTAGAATGGAGAGGTGTAGAAAAGGGATAAAGGCAATACCAATTTGATTTCGGCTTCATTCTACATGTTATTACAGGCATCATCGAAGTGCCGATAATCTGAAGTGCACAATGATTTTTCTGGTGTTTATCTCAAGGTTGCTACAATATCCTTCCAGTCTATTCCTCAATCTAACTGACTGGTATACACTGTCAGCTAATCAAAGACAAGGTTCTGCAGACACTTTGGCTGCAATATTGTCAAAGGCGCACGAAAAAAAGAACAAAATTCTGGGCGAAATTAATTTTTCCACAACAGGCATGAGATTTCCGTATTTTGTGGAACGCCGACATTTTAGGGCTGTTTTCATGTACAGAACAGTACGCATGTCTGCTTGCTTGGTGTACTTGCAGCTTTTTCTTAAAAGCTGTGTCAGAATCGTATAGATTTTGCTTGAGGTCGTGGGGGCTGCATCTTTCATGGAGAAACTGGGTCACCAAATGGAAGTTTGCAAATGGCACCTTGAAATCTCTCGATCGCATGAAAGTAAAAGCAGTCTTCTCAAATTATGTACATTTTGCACCTTCACATTTCATCCTGAACAATTCAGAACAATTTTGACAGTATAGTAATTACATGGAGAATTTTTGGTTGTATTTATTCATAATTAGTAGTTTTTTGTGTATTTTAAACACAGGTAAGGAATCCACCCAAATAACATTGGTACACAGGTTTGCAACACAGTTACTAGTGCCATAATGAAATCTGTACATTTCTTACTTGGAAATCAGATGTTGCCAGAAAACAGCACATGGCCAAGGTTGTGGCACACTAAAATAAACAAAAAGAAACATTATTTCCATTTCCACTGTTTGGAAAAAGGATATAAAACTAACATTCTAATATAAACTGAGTATTACACTCTAAAAGCGCTATGCTACTTTAGAACAACATGCCGCTCAACATGTTCAGTCTTAAAAACCCTGAACCCCAGTAATAAAGATTGACCTCAGCTCGTGCCTTGACCGAGGCAGACTTGTCCGTCAGAACTGTAGTCAAAACAACCTGGATGTTGGGATACTGCATGTTAAGATCTTCACCCAGCTGCACAGCTAGCAGACTGAGACACATCGCTGCCAGCACAACTTCCTCACTTTTTCCCTTCCGCACGCAGCGCAGCAATGAGTCAGACACAGTCTCCTTCCTGGAAAATGTACAGGCAATTGCCATGTAAGTAAGACAGGTAAATGAAGCTGACACCCAAAAGTGAAGGAAGCTCTCCCTTTTAAACCTGCATATCTGTATGAGGGTGCATTCACGCAAAGACAAAATACCAGGGCTTGGAATTGCTCAAGACAAAAAAACAAAATCTGCAGCACCCAAACTGAAGATCTACTCACACATGGTCAAATGATCTCAGCTAAAATAATAAGTAAAAATATACATACATTACAATAATAAAAATAACATTTGCAATGTGGTAATTGGACATTATATTTCTTTTTTTCTTTCATAGTTATGGTGTGCTTATCATGCTATTGTCACGTCACCCCTAGGTTAGCCTACTCCCCATTCCCTTTCTCAATACCTGGTAGGTGGATGCTACGTCATAGCCAATTCCAGAATCAGTTTATTGGTCTTCCATCTGAAGACTGACCTACCTTTTGTGCAATAATCTCACAAAACTTTGTCCGCTGAATTGTTAGCATATCTAAATGACAGCTATAACAAGAGTGGCATTAATCTGACAAGTACCGATCTGAGTGCATTCAAGGAAAGTAACTATAATGCTTTTGTGCCATTCGTCTACTGTACCATTGAGCGTTGATTAAACTGAAGATTCCAAATCTCTGATTAAACGTTTGACCTGACTGAACTCGTGCACGATCAACTTAGAAATATGTGGATGAAGAAGGAACCTGTTTTCAAAACTTTGCGCGTAATTTCCAGAGTTTTGCACATGAACACAACGATGTTTGTTATCGGGACCCCAGATTCATGTGATGACCGTTTGTTACTATTGGTGTCGATTTCCAATGCTTTGGTAAAGTTGTGTGTCTTCTTTTCAAAATATTTGCATTAGTTTAATTTTTCTTGAAAGATAGTGACTCTCACTAACTGCCGAAAGATGCTAGTATAAGCTCACAACTGTGAGCATCATTACAATGGCAGAATACAGTTCCCCAGACAGTGAACTCCCACCTTCGACAATGCTTTCAGAATTTAAAAATTCCGAAAAGGCTTAATTGGGAGATTTGAAAATCCTGATATATCTGAAAGAGTTTCCTCCATGAGCAATGGATTCCAGACTCTTATTTCTTCTCTAATGAGAGAGTCTTTGTCATGCATGTGATGCCCGAGGTCAACTGTCTGACATTTCTCAGTAAGTCTGTGTTCGCCTTTCAAACTGACCAACTTCAAACCAGAAGCTGCCAAGTATGCCATTTGATAATTGAATGTTTGAAAATAGGCTTTTGTGGATGTTTAGGAATAAGTCAGTGACAAACCTACGCACAATTATTTTTAAAAATCGGTTAGCAAGTTCAAATGTTGGTGACAAAAAGTGATCACCCAGCCAAAAAATTGGTGGCAATTTCAAGCTCTGAAATACTGAGAAGAAAATGGATTCAAGTACTAATCTACAAGTGTGCAAGGCTTTGCTGAAATACTTAACCACACCACCAACTCCCACTATTAACCACACCACCAACTCCCACTAATCATCTTCCTCATCATCACCATTTCTTTTCGTGCCTTGTGGCGTATAGGGGTTGCAACAACTCCCACTGATTTTAGAGATTTCCCATCTTGGCTTTTAAGTCATGTTTCTCTCTTGGCTGCAGTGCAAAGCAATTAACTTTGCTCTTATTTAAACAGACTTAATGCATAAGCATATATCTCTCCTTACTGTAAACCAATAAAACACACTTAATGAATACAGACTTCAGTGAAAATTTTGTACCTTTTGTCAAGAAACTCTGCTATGTATTTCTTGCTGAATGCCTTTCTAAGCCCTTCCAAAAATTTATTGCGCTGTGGGCCACTGTAATAAATAAAAACGCACAATTACTACTCACAAATGATCACAAAAATAATCCAATAAGCAGGTTATTATTACAATCACATATTTTTTAAAAAATGAAATCTGAATTGTGAGCAGATTTTCCCAGGATAAAAGATGTGCATGTGACGTTAATCTGCTGAGGCATGCCTGTTTAGTGCTTAAATCTTGACAAGGAATGCAAAACATGTTAGCACGCTGTAAGTCCGCTACCTCTTGGAAGCTATGCCCTCAATGCACTCCACCAATCGATCTTCAAAATTTTCTTGCTCTGTAGTGTCTTCAACCTCCTGTTCATCTGCAACTATGACAGAAAGTAAAGTTAGCTTCTCAAAGAAAACTGGCTCTTCTTGCTATCTCATGATTAGTTATCACAGAGGGCCTCTACATATATCTTTAAAACACATCATATTTCCTTACATTACGATGTTAACAATCTTTCCTACTAATATTTTAGAATGCACTATTTCAGAGTTTACTTCTGTTTGCACTGTATGCTGCTTGAATCATTTAGTTTATTCTTTTTTTTTAACAATGTACATGTAGGATGTGCACATGGAAGTGGAATGGAAAGCAACAGTGACAACTTTGAGTCATGTCCCTTGATCTCCATACATGTCACCAATAGTAATAATATGTTATATATATATTGAATACAGATACATAGCATAGAAATAAAAACATGGATTTTTGTAGGAATACACAGAATCACACATTTTGGTATGCTATTACTGAACTGACCGCAGCCCCCCCCCCCCAAAAAAAAGCCTTTTATTTTTCAATGCTTGTCAGTGTACAAGGAATGATGCAATAGCAGATGTGTGAACATTATCAACTGGTCCAAAACTACAATGTTAGAAACATCAAAATCTGACTACAGTTAAACTCATAAAGTATGGCTCTACTCTGAAAGATCACTATTCAAGGTTGTGGTTTCACAAATCACAGTCCAGAAAGTCGTTTATATTACTGGAAGCACTTTAACCCCTGGTTGACCTTCTCATTATATTATTTTTACTTGCAAAAATTATAAGGAATTTGAATGCCATAGTCATTGTTTTATTCTCACATATTTACTGCCATGTTCTAAAACCTCACCAGAAGCAGATTCACACCAGCTGGAATCATCAGACGCAACACTAACTGTGCTCCAATTGTCACCTGTGCTGTTCTCATCGTCTGTGCCAGGTCGTGAACCCAGACCTGTTCCGACCCCTTGACCTTTCTTCTGAGTGGCTGAGAAAGAAATAAAAAAAACTACACAAACATGCTCACAACAACAGAACAGGTAACGATGTGCTGATGGGGTGACACTGTTTACTAACAAAATACAATGTACAACAGTTGGCCCTTTCTATGGGCAAAAACGTTAGCTACTGATGCCTCTACAGTATAATAATGGTAAAACATTGTCTTTTCCATTTACCATTATCACTGTATGACAGTTTTGCAACTCTGATTTGTAAATAAACACCGTCTTCCTAATTGCATCACTAGTTTAACTCATGGATAAATCCAGTGAAGGCAGCTAAACAACTTATAAAACTGGTATTCTTGATGCCTTCATACCGAAATAAAACTGAACACCTGTATTCTTGCTCAGCTTTCCTGTCATAGCCATATGGTGATGAACAGAAAAGAGGACCTTGTCACGCTCCAGCTGTTCGTTACCATATTTACTAGTTATGAATTTAAAATTTAAGTACACTACCAGCTGCAGTTGTCAAGGTATAGGCCTAATAATACTAAACTGTTTAGTATTATTATGCCTTGACAGTTGATTAAACCCTCAATGCCTTTTTTCAAAAAAGTTATTTCCACGATACTTAAAAACTATGCGTTACCAAAGGCCCTTTGCTATTACGCCATATGGCAAGAAATCAATAGAAATACTGAAACAGCATTTAACTTAGGAGGCTCGCTTCTAAAATAAATGTTTTAGTTGATATGAAACACTGAGAAAATCGTACCGATCAACTGATGTCGGAAAGATATACTAGCTCTAAGACGTCAAATTTTCTCGGCAATTTTATGTATACGTGTCTGCTTTCTCAAGCCAAGCGACATTACCACGTCCAAAAACAGTGTCAGTGATGGTATTGCTTGTGAGCCGAAAGTGAATCATGCGTGTTTGGTAACGACGCACTTAGTGCTTAGTATATTTATCGACATTCTATCAGTAGTCAACAAGTGATCTGATACTTAAAGAAAACAATCGGAGATTCAAATAAAACTGGTATGTTATTTACATGCGAACTAAACTATTTTATATATGTAAAACCCTAGCCATATGTCTAATTTCTTGTTAAGCTCCACGTGGGACGTGACCTATTACTCTTATGGCGGATGCCGGGAGAACAAACCACCTTTAACTTACCCCGTTTTCTGTTCCCTTTCGGCATTATCTCACTTCTTTTCTCTGATCCCAGTCAAAACTATGATATCCTAGGACTCCTTTGTCACATATATGAAATCCAAAATGGTAGCAGATTGTTGTCTGGAAATAAAAATTTCGTGACCGCATAGACATCGCTCAGGTGGGAAGTGCATGCAGGAGGGCGCACTAAATATAGAACAGTACGGGGTTGTGGAAATCATCTTAATACACATTTCAATTTAACATTTACAATTCTACATGACAGAAATATTTGCTAAAATATTTAAACCCAAAGGTTTATTCTAGTATTTCTTTTGATAGCTGAATACTTCATTTTTCGGTTCCTTCTCATAGCACCAAACAACTTTAATCGATCTGATTGGTTTAGAATCTATCCAATGGTCTGCTGAAGAGAAAAAAACTGCAAAAAGCATGCGCACAAGCGACCTAGCAACAGCGAAAACTCAGTCAATGTTATGTTGACGTTTTCGGTTCTTTTCTTTCCATGTACGTAAGTGCCCGTAAAATTCGAAGGTAAAGAATCGGACCTTCGAGCTAGGTTTATGCCCGAGAAAGAAACCCGAACATTTAGCCAACCTGCACCTATAGTTGTCAAGCTACTCATTATGATTATGATTATCATTTGATTTACTGTTTCCATAATCCATGCGTAGCACGAATAATATTCGATTCGAAATATTCAAACATGTGGCAGCTACAAACTTTTCATTCGCCCAACGGGCAATTAACTTTTCAAGTTCACTAACCTTCTACAGTTTACACTAGCCAGAGGGTGGGTTGCATGAATGTACGGATCTGCCCTTTAGATCTAAGCGTGATCGTAAAACCCGTTCCCCTTCGTTTTACTTGCACTTTTACAAAAATGAACGCCTATGCATGTTTTTTTTTTATAAAAAAAGTCTCTCTTCAGCACATTGAATGCACTAGAATTTCGTAATTATGACCATGAAGGATCGTGCAGTTTGATATAGGAGACTATATAGTACCTTAAGCAGTTGGCTAACACCCCCCCCCCAACCTAAGAATAGCGTTTTATATAATTTTCAACAGCTGTGTCAAAGTTTTGAGTGGCCCAAGGCAACCTTATTTCCTCATCCCTATGGTACAGATGACAACTATATGTAGTACGATTACAGAAACAACATATTGTCATTTCTGCACCTGTCTGAAAGCCTGTGGTACGTGCTGGTAACAAACATGAACATACAATCAAATCCATGGATTCTCCGTACTTTATGTAGTCTATATTATTTATGCTGTCATCACTGTTCGAGTTGAAGGCTGGATTTATTTTATATATCCACTGTATTTCTTTGAAGTTCAAATAAATGGAACTGAACAATCCAGCTATTAAAGGGTCTGTACTTTGATAGGGAACAGTGTAAAACCCAAATTATAGATTGAATAGAGCAGAGCAGAGCCTCATTGCTGTACTCACCCACCACCCCCATAACCTTCCTGCATGCAGAATCCTCCTTTCCAACTAGCACCTAGTATCCAAATCTGAACCACATCTCTTCAGTCTAGCCCCTCTCCTGGGATCCCAATGGGAGAAGAACCTTTGTGACCTTCTAGTTCATCCTGGGATCCCAACGGGACAAGAACCTACGTGACCTAGTTCACTCCCAACTCGAGACACTCACCCCCTCCTCTCTACCCCTTGGCATCACTTCATGCAATGTCACCCACTGTCACACATGCCCATACCTCAGCACCACCACATGGCTCCACACGCCAAAAACCACCTTCAGCATCAAGCGTCATTTCACCTGCACCAACAAAAGCATCATCTATGCCATCTCATGCACTATCTGCCCTACTCTGCTCTACGTCAGTGAGACTGAGCACCCTCTCAATCACTGTTTCAAGGAACGTCTCGCTGAAACAGGACACAAGAGAAACACCCCAGTTGCAAGACACTTCAGCGTTCCACCACACACCCTAGACAACTTGAAATCTGTGCTTTCTGGCAAAATTCTAGAGACTATAGACCACAAGAAAATGGAGTCTTATTTCATATCCCTCTTCGGCACTGTGACCCCCAAAGGAGTCAAAACCTTAACCTCTCTTCCATTTTCCTCTCCCCTTCCCTTCTCCTGTCTCCCTTTGTAACCAACCCCACACCTCTTTTCCCTGACCCTCTCCTTCCTCCCATTCACTAGTCCCGATAGCACACACCTTTCTGTTGGCTGCAGTACTCCTCGCCGCTGGCATGCTCTGCTTCCTAGGCTCTGTCTTTCTCTCCCACATTCTCTTCCTGGAGATCGACTGAGCATGATCAACGTCCTTGTCAGCTAAGTTATCTTTGTTATCTGTCTTTTTGTGGCATCGTGAAGAAGGGGTTATGCAAGAAAAACAGGTGACTGCCGCTTGGAGGAAAAACCTTTTTTAAATTTAAAACAAGGGAACTGGACCAAGCTAAGACAAGACAAAGACGAAGACAATCTACATGTTTGGGGGCACTACCCATTCATCAGGACGACACAAAAACGACGAAAAAAGAAGAAAAAGACTTGGCTTCAGAAGTTGTGGCGCATGGGCTGGACTGCAGGAAAAGGACCTGCTGTCCAGCCCATGCGCCACATCTACTGAAGCTAAGTCTTTTTCGTCGTTTTTGTGTCGTCCTGATGAAAGGGTAGTGCCCCGAAACATGTAGATTGTCTTCGTCTTTGTCTTGTCTTAGCTTGGTCCAGTTCCCTTGTTTTAAATTTAAGGGGTTATGCCATGAAACATTGACTTGTCAAACTCTTGCTTGGTTAAGTTCCTTTTGTTGTACTTGAATAGAGTAGGGCGAATATACTTAAAATTGAAATACATAAAAACTAAAGCAATCAGCAAGTTACAAATAATTACTGATTAGAACTTAAAAATGTGGGGCCAGAAGGATGGGCCAGCAGGGACATGCTGCTGTAGATGAGGTGAGCTGCCACTGTCATAGTGCTAAGTCACCACAAAGTGGAAGGATTTGCCAGATGAATTTTAAAACCTTAAGGAAAATTCCAACTGAAAATCTGGATGAAGCATAATCCTTCTGTCATGAAAAGTAGACTTTAAAAATTATTTTAAAGGACATTTTTTTTGGTAAGCAAGGCAGGTGTGGGGTTACCATGGCTACTCTCCTGTTTACATGTGTGTACGATTCTGACTGCTTGCTTGTTCTAGCACGTTGGGAGGAGAGGTGCATCAGCCACCCGTCGCAAGACAGTAGAGAGGGGCCATGCACCTGTGAGACAGTGTCTGTTTTGGTGCAGGCATTTGCATTTCAAAGGTGAAGGAGCGTAAGGGAAAACTGTGATATCGATCGCCACACCATTCGGAGTGTGGAAAACTCAAATTCAAGCAATAATCAAGGACATGATCATCCAGAGGTTGGAACGTGGAAAAAACAGGAAACAAAAACTGGCAAAAGTGTGGCAAACATCAACGATGATGGACCAGAAACCTGATTCAAGAAAAAGCACTGTGTATGATCTAGGATAATACATCTGATGTATAGTCCTAGGTATGATGGAATGTGGGTATGGTGACTATGGAATCCAATGGCTGGTTACGACATTGGGTCATTTGATACAATGTACACATGGTAGTGCTGAGTGGTGAGAGGGAGATGTCAGTAAGAGTGATATTGAGGACTGGAGCAAGCATTTTGTGAAGAATACCAGCTTCCTTTCATTGAATACTTCCCCTTTTATACCTTTTTGTGTTCATCAAATTTTGGCTGTGGTACAAACAATAAGTGCGTTGAGTACTTTACAATGCTCATAGAATTTATAAGCACTGCTCGATTGTTCTGTCTGTTCTCTAATAAGACCACCCCTCAGATAAGACTTTTTTTCGTTGCTTTTTTTCCAAGGCAGTTATAGAGGGATACTGTTGTACTAAGTTTTGAAAAGGAAGTGCATAACCTTTAGAAGTCCTTTCTACTTACAAGCTACAACTCAAAAACTAGGCACAGGTTTGTTTTCCTTTTTATTACGAACATGATAGGTTATTGTGGAAATTTACAACAAAAAACCCCCCCAAAAACATCAACACAAGTGACAGTTCATCTGCTTGTACTCTTGCTGGTTTGTATTAAGTTTTGACCATGGAAGAACAGAGGGTAGATGACAAACTCTGGTTCTGACGCTGCACTGAAACCTCCAGAACTTCCACACACTTCTGAAATGTCTTTGCTGCCACTTGACTTGCCTCATCTGAAATGGATGATACATATTTATTCAATGATGCAGTGTCTGCTGGTGTGCTCACTTCATACACTCTGAATGACTGCTATGACTTTGTTAAAATCTTATCCTATGCGGATACTCTGTATAAATAGAAATATATTGAATGCAGGGGGTGGGATGGGAGGACTAGCCGCTACATAAAGCCACAGTGTGTGAAGAGATATTTATCTCTGGCCTGTTACTCAGATCCCTATATGAAAATGGCAGCATAAACACATAGGGAGACAAGAGGCAAGATCTTACATCTGCTTGGTTGCTGAAATGCCCAAAACAGATACAGACAGACAAATGAATAAAAATCAGTTAGCTCACAAGAATGCTGATCATGCGCAGTCGATGCCCAGGAAGAGAATGTGGCAGAGAGAGACAAAGCCTAGGAAGCAGAGCGTGCCAGTCAACGGTGAGGAGTACTGCAGCCAACAGAAAGGTGTGTGCTATCGAGACAGGGAAAAGAGGTGTGGGGGTGGTTACAAAGGGACAGAAGAGAGGGAAGGGGAAAGGAAAATGGGTGGAAAAGAGGTTAATGTTTGAACTCCTGTGGGGATCATAGTGATGAAGAGGGAGATAAAATGAGATTCCATGTTCTTGTGGTCTATAGAGTCTCCAGAATTTTGCCAGACAGCACAGATTTTCAAGTTGTCTAAAGTTTGTGGTGGAACGCTGAAGTGTCTTGCAGCCTGGGTGTTTCTCTTGTGTCCTGCATCAGTGAGGTGTTCCTTCAAGTGGTCATTGAGAGTGCATTCAGTCTCGTCAACGTACAGCAGAGTAGGGCAGATGGTGCATGAGATGGCATAGATGATGTTTTTGTTGACGCTTGACGTTACAGGTGGTTTTTGGCGTGTGGTGCTGAGGTATGGGCATGTGTGACAGCAGGCGACATTGCATGGGTGGTGCCAGGGGTAGTCACCTGTTTTTCTCTTAAAAAATATCTTTTCACACTTGAATGTGTGAACTGCTGATGTTTCATCACTTGTCATAGAAGGTGTATCGAGTCTGATTTAGGGAAGAACCAAACTGACATTAGCATTGTTATTCCCTAAAACTCCTTTGAATGTGACTGCCCTGTACCCTCTTGTTAGTGCCAGGAAGAGAAATAAATATATGTTTACCAAACAACTCTGCATATCGGCTGGCTTTTGAATCTTTACTGGTGGCATCTTGGCAAAGACTGGAGCATGTCTGGCGAATCTGATGCATGGATGTCAACAGCTGTGGATATGCAGAAATAAACATACATCTCAGCAAACAGTAAAGCAATGGTACAGCAATAGCATTTCATGACTGGGTTTATGTGCACATGCATATACATGAATGCGTTTGTCCCTGCCCTTGTAGTGTTGTGTCTCAATTCTGTCAGGTGCGGTGAGCCTGCCCCTCTTGAGGTAAGGGTGTCCCATTATAAATCACATTATTTAACGACAGAGGGACTGAACCAAGCAATAAATGACAAAGAGTGGACGTTTCAGGGCATTACCCTTTTGTCAGGACAACATGGACAAAAATTTGGATTCAAATTTGTTCATTCTCTCCTGTCCCAGCAATGTTGTCCCATGGGGTGCTGTCGACTTGTGACTTCTCTCAGTGAAGTGCCTGTTTTTGGTTTTTGTGTTGTCCTGACAAAGGGGTAATGCCCCGAAACGTCGACTGTCGTTTATAGCTTGGTTGAGTCCCTCTGTTGTTAACTTAGATTTGATTTTTAAGCAGTAGCCACTTGTTTCATTCATATGTGTAACAGGGTCGAGCGGTAGCGGGTCCTGTTACTTTCTTAATTGTGGAAATGGCTCTATCATCCCTCCACTCTGGACACAGCAACACAAGACGTCCTCACAGCTACATGGAAACTTTTATTTTCCCTCACGTCACTGTGAGGGCACAGCAACTAAAAAAGACGAGCGACTGACCCGAAGCTCGCACTCTGAATGAATCCACCACTCCAATCAACTCTGACTGAACTGGTCGCGTCTCGCTCTTGTTACCCACGCTCCCCGCACATTGTCGCTGACCTTTCGCCCCCCCACCTCCCGCCGAGATCCTGGGTCCCCCTTTGTTCTAGAGCGACCCTGACCCCCTTATGACTCTAAGTTGCCCTACCCTTCACTGGGGAAGCCTGGTCGCACCTAGATTACGTCAAAGGGTTACGGTGGCCTCGGACAGTGAGTCCTTGGCCCTTCCCTGCACAGATACCCTTTGTTTCCCACTCTTGAGTAACAGACGACCAGTAAGGTGCATGATGCTACTATCCACGCCATGCCGGCTATGAAGAGTTCAAGGGTCGACAGGCTGGGCGCCCGGGGGTTATGTAATCACCACCCGGCTACATATGATTATTATGATGAAGCATGTGGTTACCACATACAGCATAACAACACATTATTTTAGCAAGACGTTTTTGCATGACACTGATTCAACACCAGTGTTCTGTTTCAAGTTGCAATACAAGAAAACCTCTCAACTGCAAAAATCAGTTAAAACTTATAAGCAAAGGTAATAACATAGTTGTAAAATCTTGTCAGGGTTCATGTTTTTGCCACATGTCAAAGTGACATAAAATAAGACAAAGGCACACCTGAAAGAACTTCTGTTGGTGACTATGGACTTTCTTCAGAGTTGGACCCAAGTGTGACAAATTTGGCTGGGGGCGATTGCACCAAGGGCGAAAGTGTGTCTCGCAGCACAGAGTGAAACTCAAGGCCAGCTGCCCTAACTCATGCAAGACAACATTTAATGTACGAGCTGCAAGCTGCAAGGGCCCACTTTCATATGTTGGCTGAAATATTGAAACAAAACAATGACATAATCTAAACTCAAGATATGGCATGACAAAAAAAAAAAAAAAGGCAGGATCCACTAATATTTCTTTATTATAAAATTTGATTGAGACACCAAGGCCAGGTGGTATTATCTCAGACAGAAAAACATTATAGTTACAGTTTTGTAAACTTCTTTACTGGCAGATACATTGAATTTTTAGGATAATGTTGAATAGTGCTAATCTCTGCTAGAAAAATTCACAAATGAGAGCAAATATGTGAGTTAAAGATATCTTAAGCTTGCTATTTATTTTTGTTTTAAAAAGTGAGGTTTGAATGATTCCTTCCCTCCTTGTTTTTTCATACAATTTCAAGCTGGAGTCATCTCTCATCCATCTTACAATCAAAATTAAATCACCATTTCATGAAGTTTGACCAAGACATCTAGTTGGCGTTTGATGCTGTCTTCCACCTTTCTGCATGCAGCATGAAGGGACTCTAAATTGGGTGGCTGGGGACTGAAGCAGACAAAAGTACAGCACAGAACTAAATTAGCAGACTTAAATCTTTACAGTAAGCTATGATGTCTACTAATGTTGTCTGTTAAGTATATTTTGAAAGACAGCAAATGTAAATAAATCTCAATAGCAGGAATATAGTTCAACTTTATGATTAGTCGTGATTTAAAACATATACATGTATATCATGCATATAAAAGGCAATGACTCCAGTGTTTGTAAATCTGCTCCTAAAATAATGTCTAAAAATGTGACGAGCAAATGCATGCAGGCACTGAAGACAAGCACTATCTGAATCATTTACTGCATGCTAACCTCTCGGCTGGCATCAGCCGCCGAAAATCAGGAGGAATCAAGTCAACTGTTGGAGTCAGCATCCTCTCTGGAAGATGCAGCGAAGCAAGCATGTCTATGAATCGTGTATCTGCACTTAGTTGTTCCTCCAATGAACTTGAAGCACTGCGATTAAAAAGAAAAATGTTTCATATGCTTTATCAAGCAGCAAAGGACAACATGACCATTGCACATTTTATCATGTAAATAACAGCGCTGTTCTATCCCAATCTGAATGGGGTTCATTCAAGAATATATTTTACTGGTCAGGTTTCTTTTTCCATCAGCCACAAGGATTAAGATGTGTTATATGTCAGTTTATCATGAAAGCTGAATCACCATATGGACAGCTTTATAACTTGAGACATGCTACTTAACCCAATTCAGTAACAACATGGGTGTTTAAAACAATAAAAACAGTCAATACTGTAGTTATAACAAAAAAATCATTTTGTTTATTTAGTCTTGTACACAGATGGCTCACTGTATCCTTAAGACTCTGCCTCACCTGACCGAACCAGGTGTTATCATATGCTTTGTTTCAGGATCTTCAGCCATATCACAAATCATAACAATATCGAGTAGTCGATCAAAGAATGCAGCCTGTTGTGCAGATGAAGTTTCCACCCCCTGCAATCGACAGCAGACTGGTCTGTTAGCCATTATGTCAATGGTTTCCATTTTTCCTGTAAATGGATTCACACTGGAAATGGAGGATGCTGGTGGTGAGGTTGGGGGTGGGGGTGGGAATGGGAATGGGGATTAAAGGCACCAGCAGTGCTGCAGTTGAAATCATTTTATAAATCTTCTACAAAGTTCTTTACAACAGCATGCAAAACTTCAATTTTGTGCTTATTGATCTGCTTGAATCTTGTGAAACATCATGTGCTCTCATAGGCAGATATCTTGTGGGTTGGCAGAAGTGAAAAATAAATAAAAATCAGTTCAAAGAACTTTCATTGCTTCTGGAATTTTTTAGAACTATGGGTCAAAATGATGCTCTAGCCTGAAATCTGAGGATTATTCTGTAAAAAACCCAGCATCAACCCACAAGTCTCTGCATCATTCTTGAACTTTTTGTGCCTAAATTACCCCCGATAGTGCATTATCAGATGCCCTGTTTCTGAACAATGCTGAGCTTCATTCAGGTCACCCATGCACTCTAGTGACTTGTGAGGTTTGTCTTCCACCATCAAAAGCAAAGAATCAAAAAGACAACTTTATTACGCAATGTGTCTCACCCTAATAATGTCAACATCGTTGTAACGACACAGTCCAAGGGTGCTGGTGACATAAAGGATTTCTGCAGACAGAAATACAACAAAAGTAACAGATAGTCCTATCCATGTCTTGTTGGAAAAGGGAAGTTAGTACAGTTTAAGGGAATTTTTAGGTCTTTTTGTCTCCAGGTCTGTTCTCTTGCCCCAGCACGAAGGTTTAATCGTAACATCTAAAGTTTAAAGATTTCTAAGATGCTGTTCACATTGGAAAGAATATAAAAGCATATACTGTACATTCTTTGGAATAAAACTTGTTAAGCATTGAAAAAGAAAGTTTCTTGTGATATGAAAAGAATTACTCCAAGTCCCAATCAAAATATGAACTTTTGCAAATATTAATTTTTTTAACTCAAAGGCCTCAGATACAAGAAAATCTCTTTGAATCTGTAATGCTGTGTGGCATGCTGTAAAAGAAGAAACTGCCCGTAAGCTATTTAACTTGTAGTAATAAAGTTTATATATCAGTTCTTTGTCATGAAAAAGCATATACATTTTTCTGAAAATATTAAATAGTATTTAGTATTTGGTCTCAAAGGTAGTTACTATTTCCATGAAATAAAAAATTTGTAATTCCATGTCACTGATTGTACACTTCACAGATCCACATTCTATTTTGAATCTGTTGTTGAATGCTTCCATGTGAAATATTTATGCAGTAGTCATATTCCTGTGAATCCCCTTCTAGAATTAAATTAAAGGCAATGTCTGTGCCAAATTTCCTCTTTACCAGCGGCACCATTTTGAATCTCTAGAGAATCGAAACTAATGTTCGAACTAACTAGTTCAAACTGTGCAAGGGATACAACCAACGATAGAACTTTCCAATGATGCAAAAAGTTACTTTCCTTACGCTGTTAAGTATGCTAATAGAATTATTTTCTGTCGTCTCATCATTGTCGACATGACACTATATTGTCTCATGACTGTTGACACATGTCTGACCGCATGAGTGCAAAGAGTGAGTGCAAAATATTTCAGTGTTTTTTTTCCCACTCACTCTGTATTCTGGAGTCCATCTTAGTCTCTGTAAATGAAAGCTGAGTATCCAACACCTCGGCTGCTTTGGAATCAAATCTGCTCCAATAGTGTAAATTGAAAAAAATCTAAATTTTTTCTCTAAGCTTGTGTTCAATAAGTCATACTTACCCCAACTTAAATTGCTAATTTTCCTGATCAGCAAACACTAACTGCACCTACTAACAAAGAAATAAATACCCATCCATGGTAAGGCCTCCAGTAGTGCATGCTTACTGCCCCAGAGGCACAGTCTGACCACATGCATGCCGGGCAAGGCAGACGCCGTGTGTACAGGGTGCCGCTGACAGAAAGATGTCACTCTAATAGCAAGCCGTGCATTGACGCAGGAGGTGGCACCCACCCTACGAATGCCCCGACACGGGTGTCTGCTGCAATCTGTTCCACTGGCTGAGGAGTGGCTGACTTTGGGTCCGGAAGCACAGACTAGGCAAGGCCACAGACAGTGCTGTCCACCAACAACCAGGGAAGACGAAGACTGGACAGAGGGGGAGGGGAAGACTACACGCACGGATTCGTGACCAGGTGGCAAGGGAGTGGAGATTTGCTCCAGCATCCCGACCCCTTGGACGCAGGGGCAAGGGAAGTGGGCTGCACCGTAGCCCTCACAGCCGGTCCCCTGACTGCCCATGTGCCACCACGGATGATGAACTGTGCCTCACCTTCGAGTCCTGACACTGCTTCTAATGCTGCCAAGATGGAGATGAATGGCAAGAAGGGCTCGAACTCTCCACAGCTCCACCGCACAACTGACAGCTGATCCAATGGAACAGGTATGACAAAAATACAAAACCTCTAAAACTGTATTGTTTGGCAAAGAAACAAAAGCTAAGGGCAGCGGGATACCTGCAACACAGTAACACACACGTTAACTGTCCTACAGAACAAGAAACACAAAGCGAGGAGCACTGGCATGACATCACATGCATGCAAAGCACAAGTGAGACTCAGACTCACAAAGCAGAAAGACAGACAGGGCAGAGCAAGATTGCAAAAGCAGTCATGTTACACACAGCTATCTTAACAACAAGCATAAAATGAAAGCTGTATAAAGAAGCAAGTGTGTACTTCCCTGAAAAACAGGGCGCACAACAGCAAAGGAGGCAAAGACAGACAGAGGAGGACAGAGCATGATGCAGGCACGACCATCGACCATGAAGACCGTGCAAGAAGAGACGAGATAGAAAGGTGACCATGCGTGTGATCAGACTGCACCACTGGGGCAGTATGCATGGGCTACTGGAGGCCTAACAGGGATGGGTATTTATTTCTTTGTTTGGAGGTGCAGTTAAGTTTCGCTAATCAGAAGAATTAGCACTTTGAGTCTGGGTACAGTAATTTTTCACTGAAACCATAATAATGAGTTCACAAATACTCTTTATGTACCACTGGAAGACTTCAATAAAACACCTAACTAAAAGAGTCACTAAATACCTTAATGTAGCTGATAAAGGAACTGAGGCGTTTAAGGCTATGCCACATTGCATGCTGTTTTCCAACACAGCTGGGTGAAAATTGAGGAGGCTCTAATGGAAAACAAGAGGCAAACAGTCTACAATACCCATTTACTAAACAGACCATTTGGTATGCCAAATGACAAACAGGTAACACAGCCTTGTTCTGGAACTATTTTGATCAAAAACATGTTTGTCAAACACCATGTGGCATACCCTTTAGAAGCTTTCTAATTCCTTATTATATTATAGTATAATAATATATTGTTATATTATAAGAAGAAATAATCAGTTTTCACAGAATGATGTCTGTCCCGACTGTAAACCTAAAAAAAGTTTCTTATTAGTTAAACTTCTATATTCTGCACAAAAATGGCTAAAATGGCACTTTAATAAGTTAAAGTTAAAGTTAACACATTTACTTGGTTGAATAAGAAAAAGGCAACAACTTTGATTAAAAAGATGTCCTATCTGACTTTGATAATTCTTTGAACATGAGGACTCTCACTTCGACAGGAGCCATTGCAGAAGTCGTATTCTTGGTTCCCCAGGTTTGAAGACCAATTCTGCAATCCACAATTCGTCTGCTCCTTCTGTATAAGGACAGGCTAAGGCCTAACGCAGAGGGAAATGGTGAATAAACATAATACTAATTTCTTAAAACGGCACACGGTCTGACCAGGGCAACACTGACTCGAGCACAGCACTATGCTCAGACTTGAAATACTTTGATAGGCTTATTAAGTTATTTAGACAATAATGTCACAATTGAAGATAGAGGGCGTCAGTGTTTGAGTGTAGAAATGCAAACACATTATACTTTACTAGCTTCGTCACATAATCGCGCATCCGCTTTTAGTTTTTGTCTGTTTGCTTTTTTTTCCTGTACGATGTTTTTTTTCAATTTCAGCATGTCTATGACTATGAGTATGAGTATTCACTAATAAGTATTACTATACTAGTATTTATTAGTCTAGAAATCTAACAGAATTTCAAACAATCGTCAATCGAGTGTCCATTCTGGACACATTCCAGGTACCTAGGATGATACCAAATCATCCTTTGTTTGATAAAATGTTTGGGATTTCCAGTATCTCCTACTGAAACTCGTAATTCTTTTGGTTTTAATGGGATACTTACATCAAGTCGTTCTTTAACACTTTTCGCAAATGAAAGTTTCGAATCTGACGCCATTTTGCGATGCGCTATAAAGGGCTGTAACTCGGACCTCTCGTTGCCAAGCAGGGGCGCTTTGGTTGGCACCACGGATATCGCACAGAAATGTTTAGTTTTAATTGTACTCGAAAATATTTCGCTGTCCTTTAAAGCGTCTCAAAGTTCTCGAAGACATACAGATGATCAAAAGTTTTAGTCTCAAAAACAAAATAGCTGAAGGGCGACATTTTTGCCGCGAGGTCATGCATGGTTATACTTTTAAAAGAATATCTTATGGGCGACCTTATCCACAGGACTAGTCCTAGTCGCTCGAGTGCGCTCTCGTCGTGCGTTCTTGTATCCGTACGACGACTAGTCGTGCGTTTTTCTATTCGCATGAGTTGTCGTGCGCTTTCGGAATGTGTTCTTCTATCCGCAGGAGTAGCTGGTCGTGCGCTTTGGGGGTACATTTTCTATCCACACGACTCGGATAGCTAAAAGTGGCAGTCGATGACTCCGAAGCACGTGAGGTGTTTAAATGGAAAATTACGAAGTATTTGAAGGCAGTCGTTCGAGCCCTTTACAGGCCTGTAAAATGACTCGAAATGTGGAGAGGAGAGAAAAAATGTGCTACATGAAATTCGAACCACAACCATCGATTTTACGGCTGCTCTGTATGGGGTCTTTCGGAGAAATATGCATGCATGCATGTGACCCTTGAACTTTTGGAGGTGAGCTCTGTCAACACTGACTTCGAGAGTTTCCTGCGCTACAAGATCCAGATGCAGTAATTTTAACTGTATTTGCTTCCATTGCAATATCCATCTATTAATCAGAAGTAATAATATAATCTTTTTCTTAAAATTTGGTGAAAAACGCACAAGAACCATGCACATCACAGTTTGAGTGATCACCACTAGAGCCGCTATTATTGCTGCGTATGACGTAATGCTGAAATTCAATTTCAGCGCATGTGATTAGATATCATTTATCAAGTAATAACAGTGCAATTTCTCGGCAAATTCAAGGAAAACAAACCAAAAACAATATGATCTGCTACAAATTGCTAGTTTATTGCCTTTCCCTCATCTAAGTTCCTAACTATTGAATGGTGAACAATTATAATGGCACACATCTACCAGTCTGCAGTGTAAAGCACTAATTCTAGTACGTGGCAAAATTTATACAGTAAAACACCATTATGAAGTAGAAATAAGGAAAATAAAACTAGACATCTGTCTGTCCTGCCGTTTAAAAAAAAACTGAGCTGTTTGCACGCAACCATCGTCGTGAGGATTTGGTACGACCGTAGAAATGAGTATCATATACTGCATGATGTATGAAAAAAATGTATGAGTAGCTATATACGTTGATTGAGCAGTATACGAGACAGAATAGAATTAGAAAAATAATGATAATTTATTTTGTAATGCGCCAGACAAACCATCAAGTTTGCTCGCAGCGCTCGCATGCCTTCGCCCAATGTGACGGACAATAAATAGATAAGACACACAGATCGCTGCCCCCCCCCCAACCCCCTTTCGCAAATGCACCAACAGAAGTACACACATCCCCAGTCCACATACTCCCACATAAATACAATTATGTACCTGCAGTGTGCACACAGGCCCTAGATCTCGCTACGTGTCACCTATTTAAAATTTCAATTTTCGAAATGAGCAAAGCATACGTTTGTAGGTTGTGTAGTTCCTCAATTCAGCCATACCTAAATCAAAATTCTTCCCTGCCAAATTCGCTAGCCGCGTTTTTACCGTGTAATAACTTCTCTGTCTTTATATTGTTACATATATACATTTGTATGACATGTCAAACAAGAATTGAAATTTTGCAGCGCTGGTGCTTCGGCCATAGCGAAGTGCCTGGAGCGGAAGTTGTGAAGCCTCCAGATTTGCCGCGCATGTGTTTCGCGCATCTAATTACGAAAGACCCCATAGTGCAGTGACGTTACATACAAAAGACAGTCGGCTGGCAAGGCTTTGTTCACCTCCAAAAGCTCAATGGTCACAAGGGTTTATTTTCAATAAACATTTTAACCTAGTCACACATTTCAGACTCTCACGTCAACTATACAAGAATTTAAATACTTACCAGAATCGAGTCAAGAATTCTGTCAATATCAAGGTTCTCCAATGCGTTTTTCTATACCGAGATGGCCAAACCAGAAAACTCGATAACAGGCAATATACTCATGTACCCAACACTCTGCCCCTTTCATACACAACTCCATGGCGAGAGCTATGTGATGGTGCTGCGCATGTGCAGATATTGCCGGCCAAACGCTTCCCGGGGCGGGTCATCATGATACAGAAGGGATGCAGTCACAGGCGTTAGTCATGGCCTTTTCAGGAAGGCTGACAGAGGTTCATGGCTGGCTGGTCAACTTTGGCATGATTGATGAACTTTGGCATGATCTTTAGCAATCAAATGATCACGTTTGGCATGATCTTTAATGATCAAATGATCAACTTTGGCACCAGGTAGTCCCCGACCTCGTCGGTAGTCTAAGACCCCCATGGGGCCGGCTTCACGTGCCAAAGGTGAGCACCCAGCCTCTCTCTGGCTGGGTGGCAGAGCTGGCTCACCCCTTTCTCCACTACTCTCCTTATTTCTACCTCTCCGATCCTGCACGCGCATTCAAGGGAACGCAGGCACGTCATAAATGTCCGACAAATAACACTACAGCCACTTACTTTCCTCAAGCAGTTTAATGATTAAGTAACAAGTCCTGCTCCATCAAAGACGAAGGCAGGAAAACAGTTTACGTGACCGAACTAAAGTCACATAATAATGAGAAAAAAGGGCAAATATAAGAACATAATTTCAGACATTCAGCGTAACAAGTTTGGCAACAGGCACCACGCAAAAGATGTGTAACAGTGAAGGTTATCACAACAAAACGTCAACATAATGAGCAAGGCACGGGTAAAGTGCAACTAATAAATCTTCATCTGCTGCAGGTTTTGTAAAATCATTGTCAATGTTTCCTTCGAGCTTTTTCGAAACGCTAAACTGAAACCAGACTCTGCTTCTCCTCATCTCGCTCCACCTACCCCCACCCCAAAAGAAAAGTCCTACTGACTTTCTTTGACAGTTTTGAGACTCAAGAAATAATAGGTGTCCTAAAATTAGAACTCCAAAGACAATCTTCATTTGCCAAGCATGCAAACTGTCACTTGTTCAGCGTTAGAAATGAGAAAACATAGACAATAAAGAAATTCTGACAATCTCCCTCCACAATATTTTTTAACGCACACACGCATTCCATCCTGATGCATAAGCCATACACGTGCGCGCGCCTATTCAAAAAGATAGACGTTGTTAAATAAGGAATAACAAACTGCAATAAAGTGGTTGTTTTATGTACAGAATTCAGAATCATAGACATCACAAGGTGCAAACAAAATGTTCTTCAAAATATAATAAAAATTAGAAGTACCCAGGAGATTAGAGGGGAAAAGGGAAAATAACTGACTTTGAAAAATATGTGTTTCCAGATGCCTCATCGTGTAGCATTTTTGCGTGTTTGCAAAACCCATGTTCGTAGGGCAGGACGTGTTTTCGTATTATGTGCACGTGCGTGCTCCGCAGAACTGGAAACAGAAACATCTGTGCATTCTAAAATTGTTCTCATTCTGACATCCTTTGGAGAAAACCTGCGAAGAGTAACATAAGCCTGACACTAAGAACAAAATCCGAACAACGGAAAAATACTTTCTAAGTTTACAAAGAGCGCAAGGCCAGACAAGTCGAAGGGTTCACGCACCTTGTCCACTGGGTTTATTTTTGTTCGGCTTGGTCGTCAGCTAAAAGTGGTTTGAGTTAAAAATGTTATGGCAACATCCAGAGTACTGGCAGTGTCTCAGCTATCTATCCAGCATCCACCATCTATCCATCCATCCATCCATCTTTCCATCCATCCATCCATCTTGAGCACTGAGATGAAAGAGGAAGAGAAAGAATGAAAATAAGAGCAAAGAGCTCTTGCATGAAAAATTAAAGAGCAAATATGAAACAACGTATATTTTACACAGAAAAAAATAGTGGCAGGGGAAAAAAATCTAAAGAGATACAGTTTAGAAAGACCAAAGAAAACAGAGCTAGAATTTCAAAATTTTTCATTTACATATGATTTCCTTCAGACATTAAATCCAGGTTAAATATCAATCATTAAATCCACGGTGGAGGGGTGGAGGGACAGAACAGTTCTCGTTCAGGCATCAAAATTTTAACCTTACAGATTATGTCTTCATTCAAACATTAGATCTGAGTCGATTATCAAATTGATCAATTAAATGCATGGTGGAGGAGTGGAGGGACAGAACAGTTCTCGTTCACGCATGAGCAGCAGGTCCGAAAACGTATGCGAAGCTGACGTTGCGCAAAGATTTGTCCTTCCGTATAACTTGCTGACTAGGTAGAGATGTGAGGCAGTGCCCTAACTCCCCACTCCTTAAGTACCATAGAGGAAGCGCCCTAAGCAGCGTACCGGAAGTAGAGGCGCTGGAAGGAATGTCACACCTGTAGCACTCACCTTTCGATACATTTACACCCTCTGGTACTCGTAACTGGCTGTACGCGAACTTTCTGGATAGTCCTTTTGCTTGCACGATACACAGTAATCCCACACGGAGCTTTTCAGGTAAGCGTTCAATTCTGGTGAGGCTTGGTTTTTAAATAATATGGAGGCTTCTCCTTCACAGGTATGAACTGTTAGTCCCTCAGACTTCAAGAATAATTGCAACAGCTGTCTTCAGTGCGAAACCAGGAAACAGATAGGGAGGGCAGAGGGATATATTTTTTATCACAAGAATGAACTGTAATATCAGTTCATCAACCAAACAATTACTTTCAAGCCTAAACAGCGTCTGTCCTTCCGCGAAATTCACCAAGACTAGTTTCCCTTTGTAAACAAGATGGCTCCACGGAGGAAATTCCGAATGTATCAGTTCTGACCGTGTCGGCACCCTCACCGTTTCGCGTCTCCCGTACCATGTGCACAGCATCGCTGACGACCGTGGACGGGCAGTGGTCGAAGTAGTTGTTGGGCGTTAGCACGAAGGAGTACTTATTTACCGTAGTCGTTGGACTGGGCACGTCTTCGGTCCGAGGAACCACCGTGCTGCCCAGAGTGGCCCAGACCACAACGTCTTCGTCCACAATGGTGTTGTTGTCCTCCAGGTACATCCTGAAGTCCACCACTGGGTCCCAGGGGTCGCCCTGGGCGTAGATGGAGGAACTCGCGTCCTCCACATCCTTGTACTTAGTGACGACCAGAGGGTATGCCGCCCATCCTGCAGCCTGCCCCACTGGGGAATTCTTGAGCACGAAGTCTGTAGGAGACTTGTGAAGGATACGGTAGCCCCGACGATTATGGTATCTGGTTATAAAAAAAGGGTGGATGAGAAATAATAATATTAACAATCTTGAAGATTTCTTTAACGTCTTCTAAACATTTACACTGAAAGACAAGAGTCGCGAAGGGAAACGCACACATCAGCAGAACAGCAAAAATTTAAACTGTATCTTCTTCTCACTTTTGTAATAGTACGTGCACGGGTGCACAGAGACATGTGCGTCTGTGCAGTGATGTGGTGCTTATGACTGAGACAAAGGCATAAAAGAAAACAGGATATGAAAACGGTCTGAGAAGGTGAAGTATTGCGGAATGTCGGAAAGTGATATTTCGTTGCTGCTACACATAAGTGCAAGTTGTACAACTGTCTGACCGTCGTTATGCGTGCGGCGATGTCGAACAGCAGAACTCTGTTATGACATGTAAATGCCGTGAAGCTATTTTGTATATCTTACTGTCGTTGTGCGTGTAGATATGTGACACCTGTTACTCTCCTGCTACACGTAAATGCAGGGAAACTGTACTGACCGTAATTATACGTGTATAAATGCACGTAAATGTAGTGAAACATTCTCTGACTGTCGTTATCCGCGTAGAAATGTCGATCGAAGAGCCAATTACTCTGTTACGACATGTAAATGCAATGAAGCTAGATCTTATACCTAACCGTCGTTACGCGGTTAGAAATTTGAGACAACGTGTTACTCTGCTGCTACTCGTAAAAGCAGCGAAACTGTACTTGATCGTAGTTATGCGCGGAGAAATGTCGGACAAGGTTATTACGCTTCTACTGAACGTAAACACCGTTGAATCACATGATCATCGTTATCAACGTAGAAATGTCAGACAGCGTTATCATACTGTTATCACACGCAAATGAAGTGACTGCTGCTGCCACATGCAAATACGGTGGTTGTTGGTAGCGCGCGCGCACACACACACAGAGTGGATGCTGACTCCACACGTAAAAAGCTCTGTCAAAACGTCGTTATGCACGTTGAATGTAGATGCGACTGACCTGTTGGTGAGCTTATGGTTCAAGATCACGTGATGCTGCAGGGGGCTGGAAGCCAAGTCCCAGACCGACTCTCTCTCGGTCTCCACCAGGGTCTCGCGGTAGTACATCTTGGTCGCGTTCAGGCTCGGGTACCAGAAGTTGGTCTCCAGTTTCTCGTGGAAGCTTAGCCGCTCGTACCTGTTGATGCTGCCGCCAACGTCCACGTCGACCTTGAAGTGGAACAGGTCCTGGTGCACGTTACCGATGACTTCCGTGTGCACGTGATACCCGTACGGTCGCTCCCGGGGCAGCGAAAAGGTCGTCTGCAGGTAACCGGTGGTGGTCACTTTGATCTCCAAGCTCCCGTCCAGGTGGAAGATGTAGTCGAAGATGATGTCCTTGTTCCAGATAACGGCGATTGTCCTCAGCACCAAGGAGTTGGCCACTGCTCCGCCATAGTAATAGAACCCACTGCCATCGAGGTCGTGGGTAAAATGGCGCCGGAGCGGCGACCCCGAGTTCAGCTCGAAGATGCAGATGGAGTTGCGGTACCGCCGGGGGTTGTCGCCGTCAAAGAAGTGGTAGGTGTCGAGGAAGGCGGCCGTGGCAGGACAGTCTACCCCGGGTACCAGCTCGAAGGACGAAGCACCGATCAGCCAGGAGGACGCATAGAAAGCCAGTGAACTTATCTCGGCGCTGTGGCCAGAGTAGAATACGGCAGCCTCCTGCAGTCCGATCTCATACGCCACCCGACCGTCCTACGGCATTTGAAACAATCAAGTTGACTGTCATTGTTTTTGAATGGCTGGGATGGGTTCAAACAACTACTCTTATACACGATATTCCCCACACGCAAGCGAATAACAATCTTCCACCCTCCGGATCTAGGCTTTAAAATTCAAGTACATATTGGTATTGTCGGTACATGTAATTAGTTAGGTACTTAAAGATCAACCCGACTGCACTTTCCCCAGATGTCTAGGTTTACTTCACTATAGCAAGCTACATTTATAAAAATCGGAGAAAATAATTCTGCTCAGGCAGATCCAGTTACCCTTTGCGTCCCCACAAAACCCTCTTGCAGCATCCAAACATAAGACTTAAAGACAAACCCGGCTGCATTTTTAAAAATGACTTAAGTTTACTTCACTAAATTATTGACGGGGAAACCTCCTCTGTTTAAGCATGTAGCCGAATAACCCTGTTCATGATTTGTGAGACCCAAGCTCTCATTTTATGTCTTCTTTTCATGACGCCATTTTAGCACATAGTGTAAATAGATTTGTTTTTATTTTTGTCACCTGCTTGAAGATCAATCTAAGACCTCTTATGTTCACCTGGAAATTAACATCGAACAGCTGTATCCCTGTGGCAGACCTTGACCGGAAGTTGAAACTCCAGCCGAAGTACTCCACAAACTGCCCGTCGATCCTGAAGCGACGGCCACCTGGCTCGGTCTGTCGCGGCCCTTGAGCCGGTACATCAAAGCGTTCAGATCCCCGCCGGTTGTAGGAAGAGAATCCTTGATCGTACACGTCCATCTGAAGGCGGATTCGACGAAGTGATTCCTCCTGGATACAACAATATCACTGTCGTTAACACTGATGTGCGTGTGCATTATTACTGGCTAAGGCTATGAAATATTGTGGTTACCAGACTGAGACGAAAAAAAGTATACATCATCGACCGTGTACATACATTTATAGGGCAAGTACATTACATCACGTTACTGTTCTTGGTACCCCAGGCCCCTCTCCCACCCATCACTCACTTTACATTTAAAAAATTTTGGAGACTGCAGATTTCCGTTTATGGTAGAACGTCAAGTGCACAGGTAAATGACAGAGACTTACAGAAGGGATCGTGGATACTAACCAAGAGTATTGTTGTATTTTAATGGTTACGTCTACCGTGTCCTATTGACCGACTGGTTGTTGCTTAATGTCCCACCGCAGAGTACAAAGTGCATGTCAGGACAGTGTTGTTGACAAGTTAAGGTGCTGGGACTACTGTCGCAACACATGCTTCAGTCATGACCGACTGGGTTTTTAAGGACCTGATGATTGATTGATTGATTGATTGATTGATTGATTGATTGACCAACCGACCGACCTTGTAACGGTCCATCAAGTCTTCTATTTCGTAGAACATCTGGCCGTTGTAGACCACCCGTGTCACGTGCCACTCGCTGACGTCAGTGGACACGTGATCGACCTGCAGCGCAAAGCCCAGCGGGTGGAGGGAAGCGCCTTCCACGTGCCGGTACGCCCAGAACCACGAAAGTCGTTCGCCACTGACCAGGCCCCGTGGAGGGAGGTCCACCAGCAGCAGGCAGTCAACGGCGGCGGTGCAGTTGTGGTAGCTCAGGCCGTAGCTCTCCTTGAACAGCAGGTACAGACTGGAAGTCACGCGCTTGAGAAAGGCTCGCAGTTCTCGACGTTCTACAGAATCCATGGGCCGGCTGCCGAAAGGATACTCAGTAGTTAAGAAAATATTTAACACGCAATAGGAAATAAGATTATCAACAGAAGAATTACGACAAAGTCTGTGATTTAAATTGTTAGTCCTAACCGACACAAACAGTCACAAACTCACCTGCTGTACGGAACAGGTGTGCGACGATACGCTGGGTTAGTCGCCCGCCGGTGGTAGGTTGGGCGGGGGAGCGGGCCCACGATGTGTTCCTCCACGCGAGGGGGGTCCAGGTCCCCCCTGTATAGGACAGCAATGGCCGCCCTCCTTGGCCGGCGTCTGCCGCTGTCAATGAATCCTAGCACCGCTGTCTTGAGAGGCACCTGCCATTGTTCATGGGGGGGATGGGGGGATGAAAAGGAGGGAGTGAAAATGGAGAATCTGATAAGAACGGGTGCATTTATTTAGGGTGGGGAATGAAGTAGGGGTACGGGGCACTCACGATAAGCAGTTCATTTGCGACTGGACATTAAAATGGAATTCAAAGACAAAGAAAGAAAGAAAGAAAGAAAGAAAGAAAGAAAGAAAGAAAGAAAGAAAGAAAGAAAGAAAGAAAGACAGAAAGAAAGAAAGAAAGAAAGAAAGAAAGAAAGAAAGAAAGAAAGAAAGCGGAGATAAAGAATGAAGGGCCAAGGGGTGGGGAGGGAGATGTGGAAAGACAAAACAGAAGAAGAGAAATGCGCACAGTCGATGAACACATGCACCTGGCAAATCAGAAATCACGCCTATTTCTTTTTAAAGAAAATCTAGAATAAGAAGCACTCTATAGTACTGTATCTGTTGATGATTTGAAAATAAAGGCCCCCCCACCCCAGAACTCTCCTGGAGTTTAGTAATCAATAATGTAGTCTAAAAACAGGAAATGCTCGGGGACAATTCGGCGTTGTTTTGCAAGGTCTACAATGCGACCAGCCGGGGTAGTCAACGGGAGTAACAGCAAACAAGGATCCTTTATGGTCTTTTTTAAAAGCCAGTCGGTGTTCACCGTGGGTTTTTCCCCCGGACTGCCTCCAACCTTCATTCAGTTAACCGCTGGTGCAAATCCCTCTGTTTTTTCTGGACTGGCAAAAATTCAAAGATCGTAACTAAGAAGTCTTTTTTACGCATAAAGATTTCTCGATGTGTCAGTTTTCCAGCACTATCATTTTCCACGCGAAAGCCTGCAGTTCTCTATTTTACAGGGAAGAAGAAGAAAAAAACTGTTGACAGTCTGCAGAGGAACTTCCTAATGTTCATGACGTCATGGTTACTCCCCTTATCGGTTAACCCAACGTCATTCGCCCACTCCCTCTCAACCTCTCCCCACATACACATACACACCAGTACACACATACTGCCTGTACCTGCAAGTCTATCATGTAAATGTAACTGCTGTTCACGGCTGCTTCTGCCACTGGGACCAAGGCCAGCTCCTCCACTCCCATCAGATAATCCCGGACCCCGCGCATTTCGGCGGGCGTGAGGTCGTTGAACAGGCCTGGCGAGTTGAAGTCCCTCCCGCTGCTGGTGCGCCCGGGTTCGCAGTACGGCAGCGACGACTGGACAATAACCAAGGCCACGATGGCAACGACAAGAGCGACGATGATGATTATGCAGGTGACGAGGAGGATGTGTATCGACCTCCGTCGTGACGGTCGGTAGGTGGATACTTCGATGCTGCTAGTCTTTTTGGCGGCCATTATCTGGAATGAAAATTTACATATTTATTTCGTCTCAGCACGTGCCCGAAGCCACTGGCATCTCGACTGAAGACAAAGCGACATTGATTCTGTGACGTCATCAACTGACAAGTGCCCTGGGGAGGGGGGAGCTCTTATGTCACTGCTTTCTCTCCGTATTTATCAAAAAACAACCAAAAACCCGAAAAACAAAACAAAACAACAACAACAAAAAAAAACACACACAACCCCAACTTGTTTTTTTTCTCATAGAACTATAGCGTACTCTCTGCAATGGAACTGAAAATCCTGACGTGCAGATGACAAAACGGAATTCTTTCTCTTATAAATTCCTCCCTTTGAATTCTCAGAGTGATGAAAGTACACATGTGTGAACGTAAGTGCGCAAACATACCCATCGAAGTTATATGAGTCAGGACGACTGTGCCCCCTTTA